>JBBMEG010076851.1:0-48062 GCA_037832605.1 Cyclanthera cordifolia | reverse complement strand
ACTAGTATTTAAAATTCTGCATTGTAATTAAAAATCTCTAGATGTTATTGTTCTTGCTTCTTGTACTTGCTCCTTCAGGGGAATATAATAAGTGGTTGGTTGGATTCGTATCACAACTTATCCAAATACTCATGAAAGGATTTAGTAAGTCTAAAACAACTCATAGTAAACGTAGGAGTAGCTGGACGCACCGCTTTAATCAAAACCTCTTTATCCCCTCTAGAAAGTAATTTTCCTTTCCACCCCTGAAGACAATTTTCAAGCTTTCCACTAATAACAATGAATATAGCTTTTTTTTTTTTTTTTACAATTTTGCGGGGGCATACCAAGATGAACCCCACGATTGTCGTTTGAAACTCTTGACATTTCCACTAAACATCATAGCAGACTTATCAGATTGACGCGAGGCTTTTTCATAAAGTGCAAAATCTCTTTAATTTTTAAGACATCCTTCTTGCTAGCCCTGAAAAGACCCAAACTATCATCAGTAAAGAAAAGATGAGAGATTGATGGACAATGATTGTTTAGTTTAAAGCTTTCAAAAGAGTTTAGATATTCCTCCCTTTTTAGAAGCGATGACAGACCCTCGGGGCATATGAGGAAAAGATAAGGGAAGGGTGGATCTCTTTGTCTCAGACCTCTTTTAGGAAAAGCTACGGTAAGGAGTGTCATTAATGAATACCGTGTACGAAACTAAGGAAACACAATTCATGACTCTCTTGATCCAGTTGTCTCTAAAACCCAATCTCTTCATCATACCAAAAATAAAGCTCAATTCCACCCTATCACAAGCTTTGCTCATATCAAGCTTTAGCGCAATCCACCCTTTTATTACATGTTCTTCTTTTATACAGAGAATGAATGCACTCAAAATCAAGCACAATATTATCAGTGATAAGCCTTCTTGGAAAAAAAGCTGCCTCATTTGGGGAGATAATTTTATCAAGAATGGACTTCATCATGTTAGCAATAGGTTTAAAAATAAGTTATAGATGGTAAAATTGCCACTTAGTGTTTCTATCACCTCACTTCAACCAATCCTTCCTCGATCCTTGCTTCCAATTAACTTCATCCTCTTCAAGCAACAGATCTGACCTCTTCCCAATAAATCGTTATTAACCATCTCTATAGTAGGTATTGCGTAATTAGGGCCCAAATTAACATCTGGCAAACAATGCCTAGAAGTGTTGAACATATTTCCTTTTAACTCCTTCTCTCGGCCAACTTCCTTCCCTCCCAAAACCCAATTATCAAGTTTAAGATTTTTTTTCCTTCAATATGGGCCTGCCAAGAATTTACCTCAAGTTTTTTTTTTCTTTCTCCCAAAACCTAATGTTAATGGACACTTTCTATCTCAAGAATTTACCTCTGTTTCTTGAGTCACCTTCACTATCCCAACCCACAAATCTTCCCGTTATGTTCCCCAACTCTCTAGCACTCTTTTCAGTATGATAAATGGGGGAAACTTCGTGCAATCTAACCCAAAAGGGAGCAAAACCAAACTCTAATTCTGTTACTGCTCTATCACCACTTACCGCTTCGAAAAAAACCAGAGCATTGTTAAAAATCCAAGGAGAAACCTCAATAACTCTGTCCTTAAAAAATTTAGCCTTAAATGAGCATGAGAGTTGAAACTAACCTTATTCTCCATGTTCCAAATTTTTGGAATGATTCTTATGAAAGCATCTGGACTTACCACTAAATCCGAGAGGATCTTGCACTCTTCGACATTTTTCTGTTTTGTTTTTGTTTTGTTTATTTTCCAAAGCTTTGTTGTTCTCTTTTATTTTTATGTAAACCCACTTCAAATTTTTTGTTTTTCGTGGTTAAAAAGTGAAGATTTATTAATTTTATTTTGAAATCTTTTGGAAGCAAGAATAAGATGAGTTGAATATAAGAAATTTTTTAAACATAATGAATACCCACTTCTGGATTGATTAGGGTGAGATGCTTCCCATAACAATTTATTTAATTAACTTGTGCATTGGAATTGTTATGAACTAACTGAATCATCTTTAACTAATACTATAACCCTTTTATCCCCTTAATCTCTCTGTTTCGACATCGGAAACTGAACTTAAAAACTCAATTCTGTGTATCTCCCTCTGTTTGTAGTTGGAAAAAGAGACCAAGAACTCCACGGTATTCCTGGGGCTGAAGGGCTTTTAAGATGTAAAGATCTGCCAGGATTTTGGTCCGTTGAAGACGTTACAAAATACGACCCAATGAACTTCGTGAACCAGACATTGTCCTCATCCAAAACCTCGGGTCTAATTCTCAACACATTCGACGAACTCGAAGCTCCATTCCTGACGAGTCTCTCTAAAATATACAACAAAATTTACACAATTGGACCTATTCATTCTCTGTTGAACAACTCCCATTGTGGACTTTGGAAAGAAGATGATAGTTGCTTGGCCTGGCTCGACTCCCAGCCCTCGAGATCTGTCATCTTCGTAAGCTTCGGGAGCTTGGTAAAGATAACAAGTTCAGAATTGATGGAGTTTTGGAATGGGTTGGTCAATAGTGGAAAGTCATTTCTGTTGGTGTTGAGATCAGATGTAATTGAAAGGGATGAGGAAAAGCAGGTGGTTGGGGAAATTATGAAGAAGGAAGCAAAGGGGAGATGGCTGGTTGTAAGCTGGGCTCCACAAGAACAAGTGTTAGCGCATGAAGCCATTGGTGGATTTTTGACACATTCTGGTTGGAACTCTACTTTGGAAAGCATTGCTGCTGAGGTTCCAATGATTTCTTGCCCTCAAATTGGAGACCAACCTAGTAATTGTACTTGGGTAAGTAAGGTCTGGAAAATTGGACTTCAAATGGAAGTTGGGTACGATCAATCTACGGTCGAGGCAATGGTGAGGTCGATAATTGAGCAACACGACAAGGAAATGAGTATAAGAATTGCTCAGTTAGGAAAACAAGTTAAGGATACAATAAGAAAAGATGGGACATCATTTAGAAATTTAGAAAATCTAGTTGAGGATATTAAAAAGAGTAAACTAAATTAAAGGTTTTTATTGTTAGCAAATCAAGTTAAGGGGAGGTAAGTATTTCTAACGCAAAAACCAGGTATCGAACCTAGGGAGTACACCTCTCAAGCCCAAGTCTTCAACCAACTTGAAATTTTGGAAGTACGGTTACTTTTAGGTCTTTCAGGTGAATTTTTGTGTTTGTTGTTGTGGATTTCATTTTTATTCTTCAAATTGTTGAGAAAAATTTATTTGTGGAAATTAGTCAACTAATAGAACAATTGATGTGTGTGATAGGTGACACATGAAGATTTGAAGCTAGTTATTTTTTAGACTTGTCTTGAGAGTTCATGTTTTGTTCAATAAAATCTTGAGATTGTTTTACTTGGAGTGGTTCTTGACTAATACTAGCAACTAACATTACATCATGGTTTTAGATTTCCAATCCATTATCACATGGAAATTATTTCAAAACATATGCTTGAGTTTTGTTTTAGTTATCAAGTATTGAAGTTGCAATAGTTGGACCATATTCTTTTTCTCCAATAATATTTATGAAATGACAGTTAGATCATTACATTTTTTTTCTTTCATTTTGTTTGAGATTGATTGAAGAATTAACGAAACATGACTATGAATGGTGTACTACTAGAAGTTTATGATTAGAAAGGCTAACTTGTATTGTTTGATGTAGTCTTCAAGTACCTTTCTTTAGGTCGATTCTTCTGCTTCACCTATGGGTCCGATTTGTTTTACTTATTCTTCTACTAATTGAATTCGATCAAAGGTAAGATGAAGAATGAGATTGTGAAACTGGCTCTTTCAAATGTGAAGGAATAAGAGAGGAAGGTCTCGTGGCAAGTTAATTACAGTTCGATAGTTTGACTTTCGTTCAAAATAAATGGAGGAGAATGAAATGGGCTTATAAGTCTTGTCTTTTATTTTTCGTTGGTCAACTTGCACTGCATTTGTTTGTAGTTTTTTCGTTTTTATTCATTAAGATATAAGGATTTGAAGTTGTTTCGAAAAATTATGGTCGAATGTTATGAGCAAGTTTTGAGAAAATATTGAACATTAAAATATGATCACTCATTTGAATTAAGTACTAAGATAATTTTATAAGATATACAAAGCACACTCAAGTAAATATATAGATTAACTTGCATTAGCGCTCTTACCTCCGCCTCTACTTTTAGATATGACATAGCAAAATTCAAGTGAATATATCTTTTCATATTATATTGAGGTTTATGCACATCTAGCCACATTTATGATCTAATTAAATACGTAACCAAGTTTTAAAACATTAGCAAACTAATTCAACTATTTAAAAAACATGAAAAATATTATTAAACAAAAAACTGTAATACCTTTCATGAAATAAAAAATAACTAGAGATCTATTTCACCATTAACAACGCCGTAACTAGGAAGATCCGGAAGTCGACTCCGGCAGCATCGTTGTTGTCTCGAAGTTGAATCCTTCATGAACGTCATCGTCTCATAGCTCCATCACCATCCTCTCGAACAAAATCTTTCGTCGTCTACAATTGTAACTTCCATGGACGTTGGTGAATCTCTAGTCGTTAGTCAAATCTGAACTCAGTCATCATCGGAAAGAAAATCAGAAATGGCGTTCAGTAGATGTCGTCGTTGTTTTTCCATCATCAATATCGTCTCTATACAACGCCAGTGAAGGAGGATTTTTTCTATAACCTCGAGCACTGACCAAATTGAGCAGTTGAGAGTTGCAGACAAAAAACTGCCGCCTACTCTATTTAAAACCAAACCCTAAATTGAAGATTGTTTTAATTACAAAAATGTCATTAAGTATTGTATCATCCTAGTATTATTATAATACAGTATTACATATATATTTAGTCGTAATACATAAACCATTTAAAAAGGATAAACATTTAACGGCATGTTATAATACATATTGAAATATTATATTATAATACATAATATATATGTATGATTATTGAAATAGTGTATTAGTAATATACTACAACTAACGTATAATTGGTATTACTTTATGTACGATAACATAATACAATAGAAAGATGAATTCAAATATAATTTTGCCAAAACAATATTGTAAAACTCTATTACTAAATAAGTTGAGTCAATTTTAATACATGTTATTTGCACTAAAAATGTTGTAACCCATATTTTATATTTATAATATGAGTATTTATAATACTCTATTATTACAAATAATTATATGATAGTTACAAATAATTAGAAATTGTTGAAAATCTAAGTTAGTTTGTAAATAAGTTAAGATTGCGTTTCTATATTTAGTTTATATCTCTATTTAGTTAGTTTGTTAGATAATCTTCTAGGATATTCTCTTAGTTATTTGCATCTATGTAGTATATATATATATATATATATATATAGATTTAAACGTTGATTGTTTTTAATAAGAAAAGAAGGAAAGATCTTCTTTATGGTATTAGAGCATAAGGAGTAAATAAACTATAAGAAAAACTTATCTCGTTCCCTTTCCATTTCACACAACATCGTCCATCTCAACCCTTCATGTCCGGGCATCGGTATCTTAGAGAAGATCGTTTGACACTCCAATCCCAGTGCAGTTCATGTTGTCCATTCAAAGCCTTAGTCCTTTAAGAAAATTCGATATTGCATAATTGAGTTCGTTTTTCTTTTCTCTCCTACACAACTCCAAGTCCCTAAGTGTGCAATTTTCATATTTTTACTTCCTTAATTTAGCATGACATCATCTAAAGTACTGATCAAATAATTGGAGGATATGATTCATCACCTCAATATATTACCGGTCACAAATTAAATGCTAATAATTATGTCCAATGGTCTCAATCAGTCATGATGTCCATATCCAGTAGGGGTAAAGATGAGTATTTATCAAAAGAGAGTGTACAATCAATACTAAGCGACCTAGAATTTAGAAAATGGAAAATATAAAATAACATGGTCATGTCTTGATTGATTAACTCTGTGACTTTTGAGGTAGATGCAACATTTCTTCTATACAACACTACCCATTAGACTTGGGGGTAGCTAGAGAAACATATTCGAGTAAGGAGAATACTTCTGAATTGGTTCAGATCGAATCAACCAATCTGGCATTAATTACTTCAACAACCTCTCTCATCGCTCACTGGCAACAATTGGATATTTTTGAAATTCATATGTGGAAATGTACGAATAACACCGCCCACTGGTTTGTGTCCTTCATAGACGATCATACATGAATCAAATGGATTTTTTTGATGAAAGAAAAGTTTGAAGTACATAAGCATTTCAAGAATTTCAATAACTTGATTCAAACTTAGTACCAAACCAAAATACGAGTCTTAAAAAAAACAATGGAAAAGAATTCTTTAATAATGTCTAGGCAGTTACTTGTCAACGGAAGGAATACTTCATATAATCTCTTATGTAGACACTTCTCAACAAAATGAAGTAGCTGGGCAGAAAAATCGGCACCTTCTAGAAGTTACTCTTAATGTTCTCCACCCATGTTCTCTAAATTCTATTAAGGTGAAGCCTTCTTCACTAACACATATTTGATCAATCGTATGCCTTCTAGAGCTCTCAACTTCTCCACTCCTAGCCAAGTTTTCCTTCAATCCTTCCTTCATCTCAGTTCCCCTGGCCTAATTCCAAAGGTGTTCAGGTGCATTGCCTTTGTTCATTTCTAATCCCAAAATAGTAGCAAGTTTGACCCACGTGCTCATAAATGTATTTTTGTGGGCTATTCACCTACTCATAAAGGGTACAAGTGTTACTCTCTTAAGACAAGACAAATTTATGTCACTATAGATGTCACGTTCTTTGAACAACTTCCATTTGATTCCAAAACTGTCTATCAGGGGGAGAAATTAGATGATAGACATTTATGGTCTTCAATACTTGAGTCAATACCCCTCATTCATACAGTTAGTCTCAGTTCTTTAGTGCCTTCAACATTCAGTCCCGATCCTCTAGTACCTTTTACATTCAGTCCTTTAGTGCCTTTTACATTAAATCCTCTAATGCTTTCGACATTCTATCCCAACTCTTCGGTACCTTCTACACCCATTCCTTTTGTGACTATCTCTGACCCACATTCACCGTCTCTGATTGCTAGGGACAAGCTACTCATTTACACATGGAGAAATAAACAAGTTATGAATCTAGATGCTAGAATAGAACAACTTGCTCAAGTGTCTGAACCAGCTTCAAATCATGAACAATCTATAAACGAGGGGAACAGTGAGATAAAAGCTCTAGAAGTTGCCGTAAGAAAAGGCGTTCGAAGTTACATTATGTACCCTATAGGAAACTATGTATCATATGAAAATCTATATGAGTCATACCAGACCTTTATTTTCATTCTTGATGATGTTCAAGATCCAACCAATGCCGAAAAAGATTTGAAGCATTTAGGGTGGAAAAAAGTAGTGCAAGAGGAAATTACTGCCCTTAAGAAAAATGATACATGGAGAGTGACAAATTTAACTAGTGGGAAAAGAACTTTTGAATATAAGTAGATTTTATAGTGAAGCATAACGCAGATGAAAGTATTGACAGATTGAAGGTCAATCTTGTAGCCAAAAGATTAACGCAGACTTATGGGATTGCCTATCAGGAAACTTTCCCACCTGTGGCCAAACTAAACACCATAAGGATTATCTTGTTTCTTGTAGTCAATCTCGATTGAGTACTTCAACAAATAGATATAAAAATGCATTTCTAAATGAGATTTAGAAGAAAAAGTCTACATGGAGACTCCTCCTGTCTATAAAAGAAACTACAATCCAACCAAGGTATGTAAACTACAGAAATCACTATATGGTCTTAAGCAATCCAACCGTGCCTGGTTTAGAAAATTTGCAAATTTTGTTCTTACTCTTGGATATTCGCAATGTAAGTCAGATCATACACGTTCGTCAAAGGAAGGTCTCAAAACTCTCTTGCCCTCTGATAGTATAGGTGGATGATATTATCCTTTTTGGAAATGATGAATTCGAGTTACAAACATTGAAGGAAAACTTAGCTCAAGAGTTTGAGGTCAAAGATCTAGGAAATCTTTAATATTTCTTAGGTATGAAAGTTGCAAAATCAAAATCAGAAATGGTAGTACCTCAACAAAAGTACGTCTTAGATCTCCTCAAGGAAACGAATATGCTAGGATGTAAGCCAGTCGCCTTTCCAATGGATCCTCAAAGAAAGCTTGAACTTAACCGTGAAAGCAATCTTCTGGATAGGGTAGATATCAACTACTAGTATGGTGCCTTATATATTTTTCTCATACTCAACCAAACATTAAATTTACTGTTAGTATTATTAGTTAGTTAATGCATAATCCTAATGAGGAACATATGAAAAGCTATATACATAATCTTCAGATACTTAAAAATGACTCCTGGGAAAGGCTTTACTGTTTTGAAGGATTGGCCAAAGAAATATTGAAATATACTCAAATGCAGATTAGACAGGTGATGTTACTGACAAAAAATCCACCTCAGGCTATTGCTCATTTTTTTGGGGAAATATCATCACTTGGATGAGTAAGAAACAACTTGTAGTTGCAAGAAGCAGTGCTAAAGTAGAGTATAGAGCACTCGCTCATGGCATGTGTGAAGGTATCTGGATTAATAGAGTTCTAAGTGAATTAGGGAAAGATAGTTCATCACCCATCCATATGATGTTTGATAATCAAGCTGCAATCAGTATTTCCAAGAATCCAGTTAATCTTGATAGGACCAAGGACGTTGAAATTGATCAACACTTCATCTCTGAGAAAGTCAATAATGAAGTGGTACAACTGATCTATATATGTTTCTACCAAACAACGGCTAGCAGATATTCTAACTAAACCATTGCCAAGGCCTAACTTTGAAGATTTAAATAACAAGTTGGGTTTGTATAATATATACAATCCACCTTGAGCGGAAGTGTTGAAAATCTAAGTTAGTTTGTAAATAGGTTAAGATCACGTTTCTATATTTAGCTTATATCTATATTTAGTTTGTTTGTTAGAGATATCTTCCAGGATATTCTCTTAGTTTGTTGCATCTTAGTAGTAAATATAGATTTAATGTTGATTGTTTTTAATAAGAAAGGAAGGAAAGATCTTTTTTAGAAATGATTTTTAATAATGTCAAATCTACCCTCCATATACATCATTAGGGTTATCCATAAGGTTTTTCTTTTCCATCCCAGCTGCCAGAATTTGATACTTAATTCCTCTCCGACATAAATGCAAAGCTTTCAAGGTTGAAAATGCATTTTTTTTGAAGCATAACAAGTCAACATCGGAGTAGCGTTGTTGTTTCATTAGAGAATAGTTGTTTTTCATGTCAAAATCATGTATCTTTAATCATCAGACACACATGGTTCAAGATGTCGGAGTTCTAGTAGCATTTAAAGAAAGAGAAGTAAAAACTCACCATATGAGACTTATACTTATGTCAATGATGACGCCATTAGTAGTTAAACACTAAACAATAAGCCTTAACCTAATTTTCATTATTGTGGAATTTTAGAATTAATAAATATTTATATAACGTATTGTGCATGTAGAATAAAAGGAATTGAAAGAGTTAATTCACATGTATTTGTTGGGAATAGAGGGTAGAAACATGCTATTAACGCTATAGTGGCATGTGATAACAAAATTTATTTAAGTAATTAATTCAATTAATTATCTACAATGTAATACTCTAGGTGATTGAATTATTATTTAGAATTATACTCACATTGAATGATGCATTATATCTAATCTAACGAGTCTTTATGTTGAGTTGGATCGATCTATTTCCCTAGATTACTTGATCAGCATCCTCCTATCTTCGAGGCTATGACTTATTTGCTAGACCCAATGCTTGGGATAAGAGAGGTCGTTCTCTATTTAAGATGTGATAAGAATAGATAGCATCCAAGCCCTCTATCTACCTAAGTGAATGAACATTCAAACTAGGAAAGAATAAAATCTTTTGATATCTAATATTAAAAGATATTTGAGTATAATCAATAAATAAATATTTTCTCTTGCTGATTCCTACTCGAAATTTTTACTATGAGAATAAATAAGTAAAAATGACATGTTTTGCTTTTCTAGTAAAGGAAAGGTGCGAAGCAGCTCCCAACAAAGTGGGAATCGATTTTCCATTTCCTATTTGAGAATGGAATTTCGAATTCCACAATATATATTATATATTTTTTTATTTCTTTTTAATTGATATTTATCTAATAAATGTCAATCAAATATTACATCTAATATATTATTTATAAATAAATGTCTAATTAAGATATCAATATATTAATTAATCCTATCTTTATTAATAATTAATACAATCAATATGTCCTACATATTAATCATTTCTTTCTTATCCAATAATTATTTACATAATAAATTTATTCAATAAATTAATAATTTCTCATTTAATATTCATTCAATAAATATTAAATTGCTAATATATCCAATATATTAATAACTAAGTTTAATAAATTAAAATTGATCTCTAATCATGTCAAACATAATTATTATGTGAGTTTGACCTCTTTAAAGAAACTCTCTAATAAAATAGTGTGCCAGCAAGTATGAGCTAGCCTGGGTAGGTTTGAAATCTACAACTGATGGGTATAGAAGGTATAAGCTTGCATTAAATACAGCAGAAACATGTGATTGTAAAAGATTTTAACATAATAATTAATCCAATTAATCCAATTAATTATTTGTTTTTATTAATTTAATTAATCTACATGTTGTTCACTAGGTGATTGACACATTGTTGACAAACCCACATTTACATTGACTGTTGTCTCAAATCTAATCTGGTAGGTCTTTATGTTGAGTAGAATCGACTATTTCCTTGGATAATCTCGAACGATCTCCTCCTGTCTTCCACGCTATAGCCTCTTGCTACATTGAGTGTTTGGTAAAAAGTCATTAAAGAAGAAAGCTAGAACCTTGACGGAGTTCTTACTATAAAGGAGGAGAAGAGAAATTTTAACATTAATAGAGGTTTCTCTGATTGAGATGGGTTACTCTAAAACTGGGTGAGATGTGAAGGAAGACCTCTCAGGTCTTCTATTTATAGTAGATGATGAATTATTTAAAATAGAAAAAATACAATATATTTCGATATACAATATTAAAAGATATAAGAAAAAATCAAAGATTTTCCACTTTCTTTTTTTTAGATTGGGAATTCTAAAATTCCATCCCTCTAATAAATTTCAATTCCATAATATATCCATATATTATAAATACATAAATACCCAATTAAAATATCAAATATATTAATTCGCTACTTTAATAATAATCCAATAATTATTAAGCTAATTAATATGTTTAACATAGTAACTAATATTCTCTGTTTAATAATTATCCAATAATTATTTAGACTATTATTATGTTCAACATATTAATTACTGAGATATTTTAATTAAATAATTATCCAATAATAACTTTAAATTTTTTTAATTTCTTCTCATTTATATTTTTTCAATAAATATTAGATTAATGTATCTCATATATTAATTACCAAGTTTAAAATATAAAACTCTAGGATCTTAGTAATTATGTCCAACATAATTAATCCATGAATTTGAACTCTTCAAATTTACTATCTAATAAAATAGTGTACTAGCAAGTATAAGCTAGTCGAGGATAGGTAAACATGTAAGTTAAAAGTTACAACGACCCGAGATCTAATATGTATTCGTTAACATTAGGCTTATTCCACTAAAGGTCTATAATGAACTCTTTCACACTATAGGACAAGTTATGTCCACATATATAATCGGTCATCTGCCATGTGTTTCTTCAGAAGCTTTTTTTGTAATTCATAGTAGGAATAAGAAACTTGTTCTACCAATGTGATTACATTTTTATCCTTAAATGCCACCGATTCTTCTAATATACAAGTTGTTTATAGTCTACTATAAACCAGTGTTATGTTGAGCCAATGATAGGTGTTTGTCACAAATAACATCTTCAACGCGAGTCATACTATAGGTGTTTTAGGTCATTAACTTAGAACTAGATCCACTTGTATATCCTATATAATTTTCGAAGTGTTCATTCAAATAACCATGAGTGTATTACTATTAATCTCATTAATGAGATAAAGTTGAATGACGTAATAATAACCTTTATTAATAATCAAAATATAACATTAAATGTCTAACATTAAGTGCTTTTTTTTTAATTACAAACTACTTGACCTTTAGGGGTATAACCTTTAACAATCTCCTACTTTACCTAAAGCCCTTGTAAGACTATTTCATATTAGCCAAACATCAAGCCTCGCACTTGCTCTAGACCGTATAAAAGGTCTCATGTAGGCTAAAACTCTTTAGGTGAAACTCGAACACTTTAGTCCGAAGAGCCTTTTTATAAGGACCAACAACGATGTCAACCATATTAATATTTGTGACAACCACTTCGCCTCTATGCATTATCTCTCTGACGAGGTGATACTTTCTCTCTATATGCTTCCCTCTTTTATGTCTTCTAGGCTTCGTAGAGTTAGTCACAGCCCACTGTTATCACAATATAGCATGAGTGGTTTATCTATACCCAAAATCACATCCAAATTTGCTAGGATGTTTTCTTAGTCATACTACATCTTTTGCTTCTTCACAAGTAGCCACATACTCATCTTCAATATTGGAGTCTTTGATACATCCTTGCTTGACGCTTCTCCAAACTACAAGTATGTTATTGAGGGTGAATACTAATATATTGATGTGGACTTCCTAGAGTCCTTATCAAATGAAAGTTACAGTTTGTATGCCTAGTAAAGATCAAATCCTTAGAAACGTACATAAGCATATAATTTCTCATTCTCTTGGGATACTTGAGTATATTTTTAACTGCAATCGAGTGATCCAATCTTGGATTTGACGAATATCTACTAACAATGCCTACCACATAACAAATGTTAGGCCTTGTATAAAACATAGTATACATCAGGCTTTCTACTAAGCTAGGGAATCTGTCTCATTTGCTCAACCTCTTGAGGTGTCTGATAACTCTTCATTTTGAGAGTCATTTAGCTTTATTTTTATAAGATTTAATGCTTTTTATTGATTTTTTTTAAAAAAAGCTAAGAATATAAGAATTGCATGATTTTATATGAAAATTGGGCTAAATACATCACTTTATCAATTCAAGCATGGTAAAAACGAAATATGTTGAAATTGTACTTTCATTGTATAATTTTTTAATGTTTCACGCATTTTGTTGCTGAAATCCGATCAATGTTGTGAGAATTTATGTAAGTACATGAAAACTGATGTTGAGGCCATTGCCAAAGTCTGGACATTTCTGATGTTGGCCACATTCTCATATTGTTGTAGAAGTACATATGCTGAAGGCATTGACAAAGACAATATATCCTAATGCTGGTCGCATTCAACCCATATAATAATTAAATATTTGGAAAATAAAAGAATGATTTTCGTACATATTCAAGAGAGGATGAATTATCAAAATTATTGTTGTTTGGCCAAGTATGAATTTGCGGCAGCAAGTGAAGGTGTGCCAAAATAGTATGCTAAAAAGGTGTAAGTGGAGTAGTGGGCAAGAATCAAGGTGTTTCCTGCCCTATAAAAGGGACACCAAAACCAGTATATTAAATGTCAAAGTTTAAGTCAAACTAAGAGTCACTTGTCTTAATTGAATTCCTAACAATTGGAATTAATGAGAGATTCCATAGCCGAGGGCATTATGAATGCGGAGGGCCTTGAAACCAACTATCCTAACAAGAACTTTAGCTTCAAGGTAGCCACCTGGAAGTCCACAACATTGTTTTTTGTGACATTAGAAGCAAGGAATGCTTCCCTTCACTTTCTATTATGACTTAATCGTTGTCCATTTTATTTATGTTTGTTATTTCTATTATTTGTTGTATATTTATTTTTCAATGCATTATTATTTATTTTTATTGTTTGATTTATTTATTATTTATCTATGTTGTTTAAATTATGCTTAGTTATTAGAATCATATTTCAATTATATGTAGATGAGATGTTGTTCTGTTAACCAAGGGCAAGAAAGATGTAACCATTTACAAAGTAAATATGTTAATTAACATGGGTCGGTCGGCCATCCACTTTTTGTTTACTTTTTGCTTTGTTTCAAGAGAGGTGGTTAATTAGAGATCTCTTACTGTTGTGCATTAGGTTAATATAATGATTTATACATTTAGGAAGAGGTTAGAAATAAGAATCCCACTAGTGCATGTGAACCACATTCTCAT
Source organism: Cyclanthera cordifolia (assembly GCA_037832605.1). Lineage (NCBI taxonomy): Eukaryota > Viridiplantae > Streptophyta > Magnoliopsida > Cucurbitales > Cucurbitaceae > Cyclanthera > Cyclanthera cordifolia. The sequence goes on along the minus strand of JBBMEG010076851.1, from coordinate 33,845 downwards.
AGAAATAACTTTGAGAAAATATGTACTTTGGGAGAAGGCATTGAAGTGTAGAATGAATCATTTTTCTTACCACAAAACTGTCTTGTTAATGTTATCATGTTCTTATTATTGTTTAAATTTGATGTTCAATACAATTGTTTATTTACACATATTTTGATGTGGTTGATTTTCATAAATATGTTTCTTGTGTATAAGCAATGTCCGTCGCATTGAGCATGTTTTTCGTATTATAATTCATAACTATCCAATTCCCTTTTTATGCAATTAATGTGTGACAACCAATTCAGAATATGAGATTATTAAAATAATCAGTCCATGTGGAGATGACTTGGGATTTATTACTTAGATTATAATTGACAACGTACACTTGAGTGATCATCTATGTAGTAATGTTTAAGTCAGAGCCAATGCAAACAGCATTACAATTAATATCAATTTAATAGCATAACTAACCCACGATCAAGTTTTTAGCGCCGTTGCTAGGGACTTATTTTCATTTTAAAGATTTCATATTTTGTTTTGTTAAAGGTTAACTAAATCAATTATTTAGATCATTTGAACATGATTTTCGAGATTGTTGCTACTGTGTTGCTTCAAATGGTTTGTAAATATAAGATTTAGCATGTTTTGGTCTGATAATAGCATGATTTGTTTGTGAATGATTCTAGGGTTTTAGGTTGTCCTGTAAGTTATACCTAGATCGTTTTAGAGTGATCCTTGAGATTGTTTGCTTCTTTATTACTTTGTATGTTCAATCAAGATAGAATCAGCATGTTTAGGACCGAGGTTAGTGTGATATGCTTAGGTTTGCAAGTCCCAAAAAGGAGACCGTTAGTGTCGAACCTGTTTAGGAGTTCTAAAGGGAACCGAGATTGAGTACCCGAGTTTGAAGGTCTCAAAGGGGGTAAGAGGATATAGATCACGAGCTACGATTAGGTCAGTTGTGTCTTGATCGCTAGACTCAGTATGAGATTGGTTCAGGTGCCAGGCGTTGAGGAAGATATTCCTACTTCGCTGTAGTGTTAGGGATTAGAGGGACACCCGATTAGTCATACCTACCTAGAGTTCGCTTGACTTTTTCCAGGTACCTGCTAGGAGTGTGAGTCGGGAGATATCCCACTGTGGAGGGTCTTGGATCTACCCTTTCGCGCGAGTGTTTGAAGTCTGACGGCAACCAGATTGTTTTGGCTCACCGAGGTGCTCTCACACTAGTATGGGTTACAAAGTTTAAAGATTAGAGATTTGATGTTAAAGACTAAGCTATGAGCTTGAGTTAAAGATTTGAGCTTTGAGTTAAAGTTAAAGATGAAGGTTTTTATGTAATTCTGTTACTTTGTGTTTCTCTTTTATATATACGTTCTTGTTAGATCCTTTGTTGGGATCCCTTACTGAGTTTTCGCAAACTCACCATTTTCATTGGGGAATCCTTCCATGTACTCGTTGGTGAATCGGGATGGTTGAGCTGAAGCTGGTGTGACCATGGGCAAGCTGCATTAGGCTTTAGAAGTTTAGTTTCAAAGTTATTGTCTGTTTTATTATTTTAAGCATGAACTATTTAATTTGAGACATGTTAGCATAAGTTTTATTAATATTTTACTAAGCATAAGTTTTATTAATATTTTATTATTTTTTGGGTACCTCTAAACATGTTTATGTTTTTAAGTTATTTTTAATAAATGCAAATATTCTTTCAACATGTCTCTATGAGTTATATTACTGTTTGAATCATGCATAAGTGGTTAAAGCCTCGAATTTGACTTCGTGTTGGGTCGAGTCCTTACAAAACTTCCCTTGATGATTGTAGCAGTTGTTCAAAAATTGGTTCTGACTATGATCAATAAACATAGCGAAAGATGGATTATGAGGACATACATCACAATGATGAGCATCTCCTCAAAAAATATGCATTCCTCCATAACGATAAGGAATTGGAGTAGCTAAGTATGTTGCAGTAGTAGGTTGAACTGCAGCTACAGTTGTTATGCTATTATTTTGAAGGATCTTTAATGTATCTATCATAGAAGATATTTGTGGATCCAAAGCTTTCAATCCCTCAACTTCTACCTTGGAACTAATCCTAGTCTTGTTTCATCTTGCATTTTTCTATTGGTAATTATTCTGAGCAATTCTTTCTAGAATTTCACGAGCTTCATTGTAAGTTTTAAAAAATAAAGCGCCATTTGTTGACACATCCAACACTAAGTTTGAATTAGGAACCAACCTATAGTAGAAATGCTCTAGCTGAACATAGAAAGGCATTTCATGATGTGGACAAGTTCTAAGTAAGCCCTTGAATCTTTCACATGCTTCAGTGATAGGTTCATTATCTCCTTGCTCAAAATTCATGATTTCTTTTATAATCTTGACATTTCTAGTAGGCGGGAAATACTTAGCTAGGAATTTGGTTGTTAATTTTGTCCATGAGTCTACATCTTCAGCTCGCAAAGTGTGTAACCATGCCCTATCATTATCTCTTAAAGAATATGAAAATTAGCTCAATCTGAGATTATCTTGTTACACAACAGGAATTCTAAATGAGCCATTCATAAAAGCACGTAGACGTTGGTTAGGGTCTAGTGATCGTTGAAATTGCCCTATAGATTCTAACATCTAAAACATGACAGGTTTAAGCTCAAAAGACTAGTATTTATTTTAGATCTAAAAGTTTGACGTTAATATTCATAAGTCTGGTAAAGAATACGTCCTAAGGGCTCTTTCCCTATCATTTGCTACAATAATTGGATTCTCTACTTCAAAAAATATCAGCAAGAATTGGATTACCTTGGTTTACTACTGCCATTCTTTTGTTTTCTCTTATTAACCTTCAAAATAAACTCTCTGGCTCTTCGTCAAAAACAAATTCATGTTCAGACTTCAGCCTCGTTCATACAAAGATTAACAGTACGTTCAAAAGAAATGATTTTCAATTAGCTCTCAGTGTAAATTAAATCTCCAAACACAAATTTAAAAAGTAAAATTGTACAAGTCCCGACAACGACACAAAAAACTTGTTACGACCTGATCTACCTTAAATGCTTTTACTTGAGCAAAATATATTTTGTCACAATACAACTTACTCAATGTCGAATTTATATGTGCAAGTATACACCGTCATATTGTAGTCAAGTTTACTTTGCATAAAAGATCATTCTCCACCCGAATTTGAATAGTACTTTTTGAACTTGTGTTAAATATGTTAAGCAAATTTGTCTATCAATGTTTGAAATGAAAATGCATAAGTAATTTTATAACAGAGCAGTAAACACACGAAGACTACACAAGATGATAGTATTGGCTAGATTAGGATTAATGATACCAGATTGCTACAACATTGAACTTTGAAATGTAAGAATCAAACAACTACTATACTTAAACCACTTCTTTCTCTCAAAACACCGAATTCAGATATGCAACTCAAGTCAACAACATTAGTATTAAGGTCATATCTGACTCCTAATCAAATAGCAAGTTAAATATTGCTAACCTAACGTATGCAATGAAGTTCTATCCTACAACCCTTCTCTCGAAGTAATTACAGAATCAAATCACAAATGGCTTGTCAAGGGAAATGTAATTAAATTGCTACAACCAAACATGATAATCTGATATCTTCCAATTTAATGCTATCACAATCTGAAATCACTAAAACATAATTTTACCAATCAAATTAGCTTGGCATCATAACACAAATGATTGAAATATTAAATGCAACATAATTCATGATTAAATTCTGAAATCGCGATAGAAAAATTGAAATCAATCACAATCACAAATTGCACTTCCAAAATCGATAAAAAAACAATGTAAATAGAAATCAAACTTTAATTAAACTAAACAAAATAGATCGAGATCACATTCAAATGCGTTGAAAGCAAAAGTTCTTACAAAAACTAAATTGATTAAAGAATTTATACAAAACAAGTAAAGAAAGAATTAGATAGAAAAAGACTGGATCGAAGAACAATGAAACTAGTGATTCCATATCTAAATTCTCCCTTCGTTTCTAATCGTTAACGCTAAGAAAACAGTTGAACACTCTCTAAATTTACAAAGTTCCAGTATACTGAATTTCTCGTGTAATTCTCAATATATACAAGATTTCATCAACGGCTAAGATCTAATCAGCCAACCTCAAGATTCACATCACTTATATAATCCTGACACGTGATTAATAAAAGCACGCCCTTTCAACAGCTCTTTTCTTCATTCAAACATTTCTCTCTTTCGATATAATGATGCAACTAACCATATCCAACGGTCTTCTCTTCTCTTGATAATCTAGAACATCTATTTAAGAAAAACAAAAATTCAAAAGCTTAGCTCAACTAATCAACAAGGATTAATCACACATTCGTGCACAAAACATCAAATAATTTCTTAAAAATCATAAGCAACACATAATTTATTTATTTATAAGAATGCGTACAAATAACAATGTTTGAACAATTAAACTCACAACATAATCTCGACTATAACACCAATTTCTTTGAAAAAATATCGAAAGAATTAGAAATTAACTCTCATGTCTGAGAGTTATCATGCATCCATGTTGGATTTCTCCTCCCTGATAATGCTTTAGTCTGTGGACATTTACTACGAATGTGTTTCTTTATTTGATATCTTGAATTTCAACTGCTCCATAATCATGTACTTTAATAGCTCTAGATGGTCTAGACTATTTCAATCTAAGCTTTATAGGAAAGAACTTTAGTCTTTAGTTGTATAGAAGAACTTGTTGCTCAGGTTCGAATGTCCTTGGCATTATACGTTTATCATGCCATTTATTTATCTTCTTCTTGCCCGTAGAATTTTCATAAGCTCATTGTCTATGCTTTTCAAGCTCAAGAAGTTGCAAATTTCTTGTTCTCCCAGCACCAATTAAATCTAAATTTATCTTTTCCGGCACTCAATATGCCTTATGCTCTCACTCTATTATTAGGTGACAAGTTTTTCCAAAAACTAACCTATAAGGAGGCATTCCTAAAGGCATTTTAAATGTATTTCCTTGATCTCTCGGTTATAAATCTCTACTTGTCCATATGTTTGGGATGGTAGGGTGTTACAATGCGATTTTTCACATTGTATTTATGCAACCACTAGACATTACCTTATTAGCAAAATACAAGCCCTCATTTCTAATCCGTGCTCTTGGCATTTCGAAGCGTGTGAAAATGTACTTATGGAGGAACTTGATTACAATACTTACATCATTAAGCGTAGTTGTAATGTCCTCCACCCATTTGGAAACATAGTTCATTGCTACTAGAATATATAATTTTCCATAAGATGGAGGAATCGAGTCCATGAAGTCACATCGAAGAGTTGAATTTCGAGTATGTAATTCATAGGCATTTTATTCCGAGCCTATGTACCATTTTCTTTGACGCTCATTACATGCTCAACGTACAAATGAGCTTCCTTAAAAATGGTAGGTCAGTACAATCCAGATTGATAGATTTTAGTTGTTTTTCTTGCTCCTCCAAAGTGACCTCTATAAGGCGAAGTATGACATTCAATGAGTATATCCAACATCTCATCTTACCTTACATTCCTTCGGATTATGTCATCAGAATACTGCCTCTAAAGATAAGGGTCATCCTAAAAATAAAATTTAGCATTATGCAGAAACTATTTTAATTCCTGTCTTGATAGATTAGTTGGCTTAAAATTACAACAAATATAGTAGCTATGTCAGAAAACCATGTGGTTTCTATGACATCTAACTTTAATAACTGCTCATCAGGGAAGCTATTGTGAATGTCAATGTTGAGTGCATCGCATGTCGAAGGCTCCAGGCGTGATAAATGATCTGCAACTAAAATTTCACACCCTTTCTTATCTTTGATCTCAATATCAAGTTCATGAAGTAATAGGATCCCGCATTTTAATCTTGGCTTGGCATCTTCTTTAGTCATTAGATATCGAATTGTTCCATGGTTAGTATAAACAACAATTTGAGATCCAACTAGATATAAATGAAAATTTTCGCCAACACCATCACTAACAGTTCTTTCTCTGTAATGGTGTAATTTATCTAAGCCTCATTCAACATTTTTTCACATAATATATCAACTGAATTAACTTTTCCCCTATTTGTCCTAGAATTGCCACCAACAACATAGTCACTAGCATCGCACATAAGCTCGAATGGCTTGTCCAATTTGGTGACACTATTATCGGTGTTGTCACAAGAGCTTCCTTTAGGATTTTGAATCCTTGTGCATTTCTCTAAAAATATAAATGGTTTGTTATTTTTTAGAAGCTCACATAAGAGTTTGGATATTTTATAGAAGTTTTTGATGAAACGTCAATAGAATTCGACGTGGCATAGGAAACTTTGAATTTCTTTAATCGTTCTAGAAGGTGTCAACTTTTCAATACATTCAACTTTAGCATTATCAACCTCCATTCAAAGTTCGAAAATTCGATATCCTAGGACAATTCCTTCAGTCACCATGAAATGACATTTTCCTAATTTAGGACTAAGTGAGTTTCTTCACATCTTTTAAGCACCTACCCTAGGCTCTTTAAGCAAATTTCAAAGGAGTTTCCAAAGACTGTGAAATTATCCATGAACACCTCCATGATATCCTCTATCATATCAGAAAATATTGCCAACATACATCGTTGAAATGTTGCAAGTGGAAAGAAAATATTTCATAAAAGTAGGTAAAAGTTGTTTTCTCCTAATCCTTAGGGTCTATTGTTATCTGGTTATACCACGAATACCCATCAAGAAAAAAAATAGTATTCTTGACATGCAATGTTGTTCAACATTTGATCTATATATGGCAGAGGAAATTGGTCTTTCTTGGTGGCCTTATTTAGCTTTCTATAATTCATATAAACACGCCAATCAGTGACTGTTTTAGTAGAGATTAGCTCATTCTTATCATTTTGAACTACTATCATGCCACCTTTCTTGGGTACACATTGGACAGGGCTTACCCAATTGATGTTTGCAATTGTATAGATGACTTCTTCATCCAACCATTTAATAATTCCGTTCTTCATTACTTCCTTGATGACAAGATTAATTCTTCTTTGCTGCTCAACTCATCTACCTACTCCCTCTTCCAAATTTATCTTATGCATGCAGAAAGATGGACTAATCTCTTGGATATCCCTAAGCGTCCATCCAATAGCTTTCTTGAGCTGATCTCATTCTCAAGCTATAAAGATGATGAAATGATAATTGGAAGAGTTTCTTCTTTTTCTAAATAATCATATTTTAAATGCTTTAACAATGGTTTTAACTCAAGAATATGTGGTTCTAGGATAGATGTCTTCATTGGAAGACTTTTTCTCTCCCCCCAAACTTAATGCATCAAAATGACTAAAGTTAGAAAGCAGTTTGTTATCTTTTTCTTCAGATGCAAGAGATATTGATTTAGCACCTTCCCAATATGAAGAGCATTTAGTCATTTTCTCTTCTACTTCTTCAACAACTACTGCTTCTATAGAGTTACTTATCATTGCACAAGTCTCATATTCAACCTATAATGTCCTCCCTGTTTTCAAGAATGGCTACTGCTCTATTTTGAGAGGTATCTTAATGAATCAAAAATTATAAATTTAACCTACTAATTATTCATCCCTATGGTTATAGTGCCATCATAAACATCCATTAATGTCCTTGTTTTCAAGAATGGCTGATAACTCTCAAAATAGAGAGTTATCTAGCTTATTTTACCTCTTATTCATGTATTCTAAGGGTTAATATTATAAGAAAAACATGAGAATATGAAGTAATTAAGCTAAAAACACAACTTTGTCATTTTAGGTATATTAAATATGAAAAATATGGAAATTTCGATATTATCATTATTAATTCGATGTTTTTATCATTTTATTACCAAAAACTCATCAAAGTTGGGAGCATTCATATTAGTATAGGAAAATAGGTTGCTGAAAGCATTGTCCAAGTCAGAGCAATCCTAATTCTAGGTGCATTCCCAATGTTGGATACATTCTTGAGTGCATTCCCATTGCTGGTCGCATTGCCAAAGCTAGGGCATATTTCTAAGGACAGTGCAGATTTTCATAAGTGACAAAGCGTAGTTCATTCCCATTGTTGATTGCATTCTACCCGCATCTGAATTTAATGTTGAAGAAACATAAATTGTCATTTCATGTGGATCAAGGATGGATTGAACGACCAAGATTTGTTGCTTCCTGCCCAAGTAAAACCATTTGGAAGCAAGTCAAAGACCACTAAAAATAACTTCCTAAAATCGAAGAAGTGGTGGATGGTTGAGAAAATATGGGAATTTCGAGTCTATATAAAGAACCATTATCAACAAGCTTAGAAGTCGAAATTTGAGTCAATGTGCAAATCAATGTTTGTTTGATTTCTAGTAAAAGAAGGTGAGAGAGTGAAATGCCCATTGTTATGGACATTGTCATTGCACAGGACATTGTAACCAACTTAATTGGCACGAAGTTGAAGTGCAAAGTAGTTGCCTTATCGTCCTTAACATACATATAAGTGACACATATGCAATGGATAATTCCTCTACTATTCCTTTTCTGACTTATCTTTCAGACCAAATCTGCAACCTGTGTAAATGATGTTGTGATCTTTTGTGGAGGTTATGTGTAAATGATGTTGTGATGTTTTGTGGAGGTTAACTTCTGTTTAATAGGAGCATAATCAATGCATGTCATACCATTAACGCTACACGCATTCCTGTTGAGTATTTGCTAGCTATATTTTGAGTAGGTTAGTGATGACAAGGTAGCAAAGTATGTATGTTAACTAACGAGGTCGACCCACTTATCGTTTGCGGTCGAATGAGGTAAAATGAAAGGTCTTTGCTGTTGTTATTAGGTTCACTACTCAACTTGACTAGTAAGTTTAGGGAAGGTCCCCATAGCCAACCCACTAATAAATATGAACCACATCTTTAATGCAAGTCCATGAATACATAGTCCCCAAGGGATGGTGCAGTCAGTTGATGGCTTGTGGCTTGGGTTTTGGAGGTATGATTACCCCTGGTATAGTGTGATTATCTATTCTAAAAAAAAGTCCAATAAAATTTAAAAAAAAATGCACATTTAAATAAACGCATGCTTTCAATTATTATGAGTTGATCTAGTAATTAATAGTGCCTTGGAGCAATTGCCAATAGATTGCCATGACAACTCACATTGGTTCTGTTTTTCTCGATTTTAGGCCAAATCGAGAATTGAACAAATCCATCGATTTGACAAAAAGAGGATCTGAACCAATATTTAATAAAGAACAAAATCATTAGTTTGATTTTTCTTGATTTTTAGGCCAAACCACTTTATTTAGTTCTCTTATGGATTTTTTCCTTTTTTCTATTTTATTTGATACTTTACTTGCAAATGTTTTTTCCTAAAAAAATTCTTGAATTTTGTAATTAAATTTAAAAAAAATTGTGAGCGTAAATATAAGAAGCTATTAAAGAAAAGAAAAATAAAAGTAGATAAAGTTAATATTCATTTGATTCGGTTATTATTGGTTTTTATGAATAAAAACTAAACCAATAATTTACGATTTTCTTCAAATAAAATCGACATGTCTAATATTATGTTAAAGATTCGAACCTTATCAATGGATTAGTTTGGTTCGATCAATTTTGGGTTATTATTATCACCCCTAGTCTCTAAGGAGTGCTGCAGTAATCGAAAGTTTGACCTTTAAAGGTGTACTTTCTTATGGTTTCAAGACCACAGACATTAATTTGTAGACATTTTTTGTATCTTCTTTTCTTTCATGTCTCTCGGTGCTTAGCCTAATAACGAGCGTGATTACCCCAAGTACAATAAGAGCAAAACCTCGATTTTCCTATTTCCAAAAAGAACAAATATATATATTAGGGGTGAGTTATTATTACAGAGCTTTCTGATTACTTTTCAATTTTTTGACTATTCAAGTAGAAAATTCTGACATATGTGATAGGCCAAAACCATACACTCTTTCGGCCATCAGTCCTTTGAAGATTCAAATTTCAATATACACATTTAGAAGTAAACCAATAAGGGAAAGTTCTTCCCTTCGTACCCACTAACTATTCTCATGAAGATGAATGGACTGTATAATCTTGCCAGGATGCTGAAGGTGGGTTTGAAACCATTGCTTAAATACAGATACACTCAATTGCATGTATCAGTTTTCGACGAGGCCCCACAGCATTAGCACCCATATCTTTCAGCTTTTTCATGGTCAGATTTACTAGCTCAAACTTATCGATACATCTTCTCTGGAAAATACCCACAAATTGGTCCAGTCCCACTGATTCCAGCCACTTACTTAAACCACCAGCTTTCTGCAGCTTCCTCTCCAAATTTAATGCCCTGACTCTCTGGTTTAACAATGTGCTTCCAGTGAGAAAGCCACCAGGGCAATGCAACTGTCTAGGCTGCTTCGTAGATTTCGTGCTGTTCGATAATCCTAAGACCTTCCCATGCATTGAATTCCAAGCTTTATCTTGATTTTGGGATATCATAGCTTGCTTCAATGGCTCATTCAATGCCAAATTACAATGAACAGGAGCAGGTTTTGGACTTGGTTGCTTAACATTTTTAGAAACTGGTGGCAGCACGGTTGTGGGCAGTTCCAAACATGTCGCTTCACGAGCGACTGATTGGACATTTGATACTTCTTTGTTAATTGGCTGCAGCTGACTTTGTCCATCATTGGAGGTTGGGGATTTGTGTACTGTCGGTATAGATGGCACTAGAATTGTGACTACCTGCTTCTTTACCACCACCCAACTATCCTCCCCGTGCATATCCAAACCATCAACAACATTTGAAGAGCCAGAAAGATGACTAGGATTATTGTTTTGTCTTTGCTTTGCTTTCACCATCACATTGAACCTGATTATTTTATAGACAATTTAGTAACTCAAGCCGTCGATCCAAATAAACGAGATAAATTATGCAGAACACGTACCAAGACACTAGATCGCATGTGTAGCTACTTCTCAATACAAACACATACTATTGTCCTGCATTAAACAAAACTAAAGCATTTCCATCATTTCTATAGTAGATGCAGAAGCAACTGACCAAAAATAAATCTTTTACTTAAGATAACCAATTTATTCATGAACCATAAATAAACATTCAGCAGAAGCCTAGCCTAACTTTAGTACAAGTTTAAACAACATATATTTCGCTAACAAGAGCTAAGCTCAACAATTATGATGTATAGCTGGATAACCAAGAGATTACAAATTTGAATCCCTAACCCTAATAGTAATGATTTAAGAAAAAATAGAAATACTTCCAGTCCCAGTTCATGCATCAAGATGGAACTAATATTTCAGTATAACTACAAGGTCGAGTTAACATTCTAATTCTTGTATGCTCAAAAGCTTAACCTTCTACACTTTTGGTTCTAGTACAAGCACAGCTAAACTCAAAACATATATCTAATACAAACCATTGGATGGAATGGAAGTACATCTCATCAAGGATTCCCACTTCTTTACACCCTAAATAATTAACTTTTTGATTTAGATGTAAAAGAATGATCTGATATAATACCTAAAGACCATTTCGGATTCCCCAATTTCTGTCCATATGGCTTCCTAAGTTAACTGTAACTTTGTATACCTTTTCAGTCATAGCATTCTCTTTACAAGTTTGAAGTTTGGCAATCTGCATGAAGTTCAATGATTCTATCCCGTTAACTAGTGGTTATCTACAGGCACGCACTAAAATTTTTAAAAATCATAGGCCAAATTCATTATCTCGCCAGCGACTAAACAATTTAAACAGATCACAACGACCTTTAAACATCCCAATGAGAGTAAACAGAACTTTTTCTACGTGTTTCATGAGGTAACATCAAACAAAATATAAAACCAGAGATTGCGTTTACCAAGAACTAATTGCTGTTGTGAAGATCATAATTACACAGAAAAATCAACTAAATGAATGACAGAGTCTGATCACAGAAAAGAAAATTGCCCGCGAAAAAACTCGAAACTGATTTTGGACCCAAAGATTCTAAAGAGCTATTTAAGCTCGCAATAATAATTTTAAACATCTCAGACTCAAAACATTTTCTACAGAACCCGAATGCAAGAACAATAGAGGTAACGTACCAGTAATCAGATCTCAGCGAGAGAAAGCGAAGATCCGCCATTAGAAGATTTGGTGTGAGAAAGAGAAGGCAGACGAATCTCTTCTTCTCTACGTTCGTTCTCCAATTCTCGATTTCATTGTTTACAAGTATCTTCCGCTTCGGAAAATGATTTACAATAAAAAAATTTGGGTTGATAAAAGAGAGATATTTAGCTAGAGGCTGGGTTACTTCCCAGCCACGTGCCATTAGTTGATTGGCTTCTTTTTTCTTTTTTTTTAGTACAAATATTTGGAGGAGGATACTTGAAATTGAATTAGATTACGAACAAATAAACAATAAAATTAACTCCTAACCAATCGTTTGAGTTATTTTTTTAATTTTTTTCTTTGAAATTACAACAATTGGGACAAGGGAATTCGAACCTGTGACTTCATGATTCTTTAATTTTCGTTTATGTCGTTGAACTAGTGCTTTTTTGACTTATTTTTCTAATAGTTGCACTTCCATTTAATTGATTTTTTTTCTTTTTACTTTATTGCAATACTTTTTCTCCCTTTCACCCATCCCACTCTCTTTAGTTCTCACCCTCTCTCCCTCCTCTACACTAAGATTTCAAATAAACTATTTTCTTCCTAAATTTAAAAGTCTTTCAAGATTTATAGAAATAAAAATTTACATTTACCATTAAATTAGCCACGATTCGTGAAGTTTAGAAAGAATCGGTCACACTTTTGCTCTAAATATTTCATCTTGATTCATCTCAACCCATAAAAATTAGATGAACTTCCTACCCATAAAATGAAATAAATTAAATTGAACGAACAAAATATTTAAAAATGGGCAGGAAACTGAAAAATACACTCTTTTTCCAACGCCTGGACCAAAACAATTGGAGGAATCTCCTCACGATTCTTTGACGATTTGTGAATTAAACTTTCTAAAGAGAAATTTAAAGGCTAAATTTAGAATTTTTGAAATGGACAGAACTAAAAATGTAAAGCCCATAATCCAAAATACAAACCCCTTTGCTCTTTTTTCACTAAGCTATCTCAAATCTCAACTAAGCGAATATCTCCCTTTTTCATAGAAAAATAGAGTTAGTGAGTGTATTTACGCCAAATTTCAGCAAATAAGATAAATGATTTGAATATGCGCAAATCGGAAAGTGTGTTGGATCCTCAAAAATTTCTTGTGTTTTTGTCAATTCTGCCTGAAGCTTCAAATTTTGGACTTTTTATGAAATCTCGACTTGGGCCTTGATGGCTTTTTGGACATGGACTACGTGGATATGAGTCAATCGTTTGAACTTGAACCACTAATTAAACTTGGACCTTATTTAATTTTGATATAATTTCAAAATAAAATCAACTTTTGATACAATTTAATTTTGAGAAATATTGTATCAGTATTTAATTTAATTTTGTCATTAAATTTAAGATATGACGTGACAATTTATAATTGACATAAATTTCTCAGTCAACCGAGTGAAATAGAAGAAGGAATTGCAATAAATAAAATAAAGCAAAAAAGAAGAAAAAAACAAACTTCAATTACATAACAATTTTAAATATTTTTAAAAAATTAAAAAATAAAATACTACTCAACTAATGCACGTTGTTGGGCAGTAAAATCAAAATCATGTCCAGATTGTACCTAAATATATCTCTTTATAAAAAAAAAAGGAAAAAATGACTCATTAAATAGTTGTAATAAATTTATTTTTTTTTTTCAATAAATATTAAAAAAAATAGCATAAAATGGTGATTTTATAAAAATTATCTCCCTCCTATTAATATATTGTTGAGAATTGTACAAATCTTGACAGTAAAAATGATAGTCTTGTGGTTATGCTTCTCAATCAACAATGCTTCCTTCAGATTGTGATAAGAAAATGAAATTGAAAGTACTACAAATCCTGGTAGTAAAAATAGTAGTCGTGAAAAAAACTCTGCAGGTAGTCGTGAAATAGTAGTCGAGTATGAAATAAGAGAGAAGAATTTAGCAATTTCATGACTACATTTTAAGATGTGATAGTGAGAATCTAAGAAAAGAAATGAGATCCTCGAGAAAACTCTGCAGGTAGTCAAGTTGATTAAGGTCAAGCATCAAAAGAAATTAAAGTTGGTATTGATAATGAGTTGACAAAATGCTTCAAATTTTTGGATGCCATGGAGAATCTGGATGGAAACACTTATACTAAAGTACTCAAACTCATGCATGGAGATGTTGTTTGGAGGAAGTTAGTTATGTTCATGTTTGATGCAAGGAAGCAAGACTTTATTCGTAGTATCTAGATTTCACCATAATTTCCTAGTATCTTTGATTTCTTGACTTTTTTGTTGGTATTGTATGACACTCATGATTACTTTTGGGTTGTTATATGGAATTTATGATGCTTTGTAGTAGATTTGATTTCCTTAATTTTTTTTGTTGGATTTGTATGACGATTTGGTGATTACTTTTGTGATGTTATTTGGAATCCACCATGCTTTTGAAGTATCTTTGGCTTCTTGATTTTTTGTTGTTATTGTATGTCGAATGGTGATTACTTTTATGATGCTACTTTTTGTAGTTTGATGTGGTGTTATCTTCCTCGTGTTTGATTCTGAGATATTATTATTATAGCTTTAATTCAAAGAAATGGCTTGCGAGTTAATGATGAAATATGATTTTGTTTACATCTTTTTCAATCTAAAAAGTGGATCACTTTTCTCGTTATATACATTTTCATGCAAAATTTTTTTTATACTATATTCATATTGTACAAAAAGAAAAAAAAAAAGAAAAAGAAAAAAACAATAAATGATTATCAAACAAGTTTTTTTTCTTTCTTCTTTTTTTAGAAACAAGAAACAAATCTCGTTACTAAACTCATTCTCGTTTCTACTTCTTAAAAAGATCAGAAATAGGAAACAAGGAACGAGGAACAAGAAACAAGAAACGAGAAACAGAAACCTTACTGAACGGGGCCTAAAATGATGAAAGCAGAACTTGTACGAATGATCCAGATCGAAGCTCTTGTTAACAGCTAAAGACTTGATCTCTAGCGTGGCAGACTCATCATGAGAACAAACAAAATAAGGTGGAACTGCCCTAACAATCACCAAAATGGTGTGCGAAATTGCCCACACTTAGGGGATTGTGTAGGTGCTAAGAGTCGCACTTAGGTTTTTGCTGCACGTAGTATTTGTAGGAAAAAACTAGGGTTAGATTAGCGACAAGTTGGAAGAATCAAAATCTTAGAGTCGATGGGGGCAGATTTCCTGATTCTCGCTTGTTAAGATTCGATTATGTTAAAATCTTAGTTCTTCGCAATGCGATCGCTTTGCGTCTATGCTTCTGCCGAAATGCATGCTACTGTCCAAATTCCTCCATAGTAACAATAGATTAGCGCATGAAACATTTCCCTCAACTGTTTGAATCATTTAAGCCTAGAAATCTAGTACTTTTACTAAAGATTCACTTTAAACCTTTCTCTAACTCAATCACTTTGCATTTCTACAAATCTTTCCTTCTTAATGTAAATCTAAGCCTAAATATTTGAAGTTTTATAAAAAAATTCTTAAGTTCTTAGTAAGATATTTGTCAAAATAACTCCCTTATAAAGAGTTATCAAACTCTTAAACTTGCATGATTGCTCTTCTCGAGTAATTTTCACCATTAAAACACAAGAAAACGAAAAATTATATAGTAAAGCGACTATAAAAACATATTAGCAACATATCTCAGCTTGTACTAACTAGGTTCAAAATTCATTTAACAAAATGAAATCTTCTTCGCTCCACCTTAGATTCCTAGACCACTAAAAGCATTAAACATCACTAGCTTTTAATCCCCAGTCATCTTGATAACATGAAGTATTCTCATTAATCAAAACCTATAACTCCGAAAATTTTTAACCAATCTTTTTGCTATCTTAAGTTTGCTTAAACATTATTTCCTTCAGTAAAAAAATGTGCTTTTTCTAAGTGTGTTAAATCTCTTGAATATTTTCGCTTTTTCTTTACGCAGTCCTCTCGGGTTGTACTCATGCTTACGACGCTGACATCTCTTAGTTCTAACTAGCACTCTTGAAGCATAAAAAGGCTCACATAAGCAAAAGGAAATACTACAGCTTATAGTAAACAACGAAATACTCCTACACGCCTAACACTACTAGCCATTTATTAATTTTTTACCCGAAAAAATGCGAATTGCATTCAGAGTTTATTTTTTCAAACTTTTTTATATTTCTTCTTTTTTCAAGAAACTGAACATGATAGAAGTTTGAAACTTTTTTAAATGTTTGTTCTCACCCCTAAATTTAAACTCTTCTCTATCCCTAATGAAGGTGAGGCTTATGTCCCCCAAACTTAAGCTTAACTAAGGCTTGGTTGACATGTTTCAAGTTTTTGATTTTAATCATAATAATAACCCCATGATTTCTATTTGATTGAGACTTAAAGAACTAGTGATGCATCCCACATTCTAGCAGTCATAAGTGCTAAGGTAGAATGGAGAAAATTAGGTATTGCATAAGAAAAAGAAACTTTAAACAACAAAACTAAATTACACGGCTAACGCTTTTTACAAAAGAAAGAATTTTTTAAAAAACTATTAATTACAACATAACTACCAAATTAACTAAAAAAGCTTAAAAACAAGAAAAAAAAATTTAAGGAAAGAAACTTTCTTTAAAACGAAGGATGCATCAACTTTCAATCTAACCGAACTTCAATTGGAAAATAAAGAAATCATACATGCAAATTCTTGGCTTCCATCGTCTTCCTTACAAAGAACATTCTGCTTTTCTGCATATGCCTAGTAAGCACGTGCTTAATTGAAGAAATGGTAGCACTAGCTCTTGTGCTCTTTCAGTTTGTGAAGAATCTCCCCCAAATCAGCATTCGAGGCTGAAACCTAATGGCTGATGCTTTCTTGAGCTCAGACTTCATGGCCTAATGCACTAGGCATGGGGGCGACATTTCATTTGTAGAGAGAGGTTGGACTCCTTGATTAATGCATAGTTGATTGTCCCATTTTTCTAAGCTTCCATGACCTCCATTTCAACATGATATCACTCAAATTTTTTCCCATTTCTAGTTTGGACAAAGACCAAGCACGTTGAGGCTAGCTAAATCTTTAGTATGCAGTGGGTTTACACCGTCATTGGCTTCTTCACAACCCTTTCATTCTTTGTAGGTGTCGACAATCTATTCCGATTAGTCGAGGTTGACAAATGACGTCACCAGTGGATTTAGTGCTGAGTTATGTGTATTTCTCGATATGAATGAGGTTCTTCTTCGCAACAATGCTGTCGACCATGGTGGAAACAGAGGATTCGGTACGATTTTGTGAAGGTTTGTTGTTTTCTGATGGGATTATGAGCAAAGTGGGAAATTCTCGTTGATAGTTACTTCTTTATCCATGGAACCGAAGCTAACAAACAAAAATGGTAGTAGTCTTCCCAATTCCAAATGAAAAAAAAGGCGTTGAATGAATAGTGAAAGAGAAGAGAAGAGAAGAGTGAGAGATAAAATGAAAAAGTACAGAAATCGGATAAAAAACGTTGCATAAGAATTATTTTAAAGAAAAAGCTATAGTTAAAATTCATATGAGAAAAGTTGATACATTGGCAATTTATCTTATATTATGATGTTTAACCATCTTTTTATTTTGTAATTGACATTAGTAATCTTGTACTGGGAGTTCAATGGTTCGAATTTCCCTTCTACCAAAAAAGAATCATTTTTTAGTAGGAGGGAAATGATGTTTTTCCCTTCTACTAATCGGGTGTTTTTGCTTTGCCTCGGTTCAATGGTGTTTCGTTTTTTTTGTAAGCGTGTTTGTAACCGAGTTGCTGATTTGTTGGCTAACCCAAAAGTGGTGCCTAACTTTTTTTATCTTTATATTTGGATAGGTCTGTTGTGGATAGTGAACATGATTGTATGGTGTGGGGGAGCATCTCGTGATTGGTGTTGTTTGAGCTTCTTGGCTCATGTTTTGGTGGTTAATGAATCGTTACTTTTTCAAAAAAAAAAAAATCATTTATCATTACAAAAAACAATAAAAAACTATTTTTATTTATTTAAATAACCATTTTTCTTTCGTGAATCTATTTCCCTGCTTTTCTTCAAATTTATCTGAATCCACCAGCACTACAACTAGGGTTTTGATCTTAGGAAAGTTTGTCCTGCTCCCATCCTTTTGCCCTAGTTTACTGTTTGCTCAATTTTCTCCATGTATTTCTGTCTTTAGGGTTCTTAATCATTTTGAACGGGGGAAATGGAATCGGTGGAAAGGCTTGATCATTTCAAAATCGGCCATCTTTCAACAGTATTCTACATTCCCGACTTCATAAAAGTCGACGACGAGACCATTCTTCTGGATAATGTAACCAAATTTTGCTATTGCCTTTCGTTTTTCTTTTTTTTGCTCTTTTCTGTTTTGTAACCGTTAGCTGAATTGGGTGAGTTTTCATTTGTAGATTTATAAAGCGCCTGCGTCAAAATGGAAATCCCTGAAGAATAGGAGACTGCAGAATTGGGGTATGCATAATAGCTATATGTTGTCTTTTTGCTACTTTTTGAAGTTTTGAACTCTTGAGATATTTGGAAGGGAGTGAAAGGCAATTTGAGGCAATCCTCTTTGTCTTGCATTTTTTTATTGATAATATGTGGGGTGAGGGGTTATGGAAACTCTAACTTGGAGGTCCTTAGTACAAGTCTTAAGGTCGTAGTTGAGCTATGTTAATTATACTGCTTTCGTTATCCATTTTGCAGGTGGCATTGTGCATGAAACAGGCCTTCTACCCCAAGAATGTAAGTTGGAATGAACAAATTTTAAATGTTCTTGGTTAAATTTATCTTATAACAATTTGTTGATCGTATTTCATGACCCTGCAACATTTTGATATCAAGGAAACCCCAAGGATATTATTTCTTAGGTAAGTGGTAAGTGGCCAATGGCAAGTGGCCACCATAGATTGAAAACATCACTTCTTAGTTCTCTAAAGTCCATTTGACTACTAGGTTACTCTATGATGGTCGTTACTCCACTAACATATATTAGAACTAGATAATGATCTCTTGGACATGAATGAAATTAAGTTGACATTTTATGCATGAAGTACCATTTTTTTTTTTTTAAATATATGTGATGGTTTGAGTCCAGCTTATGTGCATTTCGATATAAACCATCTGAAACTGCAACATTTAGTTGTCAAAGAAATCTATAGAAAATTAATTCTCCTACATGACCATAGTCACAGGCAACCAACTCATGAATTCCCAACGCCTTCTTAACCACTCCTTAAAGCTTGATTACAAATTTCTGGCGTTCTTGTATAGTCTGCAAGTCAGCAAATGGGAGAAGTTTGATTCAGAAAAACTAACTTCAAATGGAAATTGTAAGACAACCTATAGGATAGGAGAATGCGCTGTGGAGGTTTGGAATGTTTTTAGTCTCCTTGATCTCTCTACACGTTGCCTATATATATATCTTTTGCATACCAAAGGAGAGAGAAATTAAATGAGGCCTCTCCAATTTCCGGGCATAGAAGATTGGAGAGCGTTTACCCCAAGATATAAACAAATCAACTGTTTTATCATAAAATAGAAACATAAAATGCTGATTTCTTATCCTTGAGAATATATGTTTCTTTGTCTAAAAGAGTACAATACTTGAGATTTCTCACCCCGTCGTTGGGTGGAAATATTGAACAAAGTTAATCGGTTCAAATCTGTGTTTTGTTGTCCTGCAGTGCCTATTTGGCTGAAAAATATCACCAAGAAGATCTGTGAAGAAACAAGTCTATACCCCGCACCCATAAACCATGTCCTTATCAATGAATACCTTCCTAACCAAGGCATAATGGTATGAACTGAAGTTTGCTCGCTCTTTGTGCAGTTTATTTTAATGTATGTATTTTGTTGCCTTTTAATTTCATGCATGTCTTCGTTGTATTATAGTCATATACATATGATCAAATCATATATCTAATATTGACTAACATCCAAACCTAGACTGAGCAAAACTTCTGTTTTAGACATTAGTTTTGTATATTTCTATCATTCAATCAGCTCCCAAATGTTTAACCTATGAATTATCATCTGAGAAGTCGTATTTGATTCTCGTGTAGCCTCACCAGGATGGGCCTGCTTACTTTCCTGTGGTAGCAATTCTATCTCTTGGTTCTCCTGTTATTATGGAGTTCACTTCTCATTCAAGATTGAGATCATGTGATGAGCAGCTGACCGAAAGCTTCGATGACAAAGAGCTCAATGTAACTTCTGATGTCGTGACTCACCGCCCCTTTTCTGTTCTCCTAATGCCTCGTAGTTTGCTCTTATTTAAGGATGAAGCTTATTCAGGTACATCTTGTTCTTGATCTTGTCTTGAGACTCTTAACCTTATCAACTTAGTGAAGTTTGTCAATTTCCTTTTGTTGCCTTAATTTGTTTTTCAGATTACTTGCACGGTATCAGTGACAACCCGCTTCATTGTTATGAAGATGTAAGATAAAAAAGACAGCTACATGTAGCTTTTGCGATATCAGGTTCTTAATATTTATTTCAGCATAACAGTTTGTTTCTTATTTCTTTGCTCTCTCAGACAGTGAACAAAGTTGAAGTTGAAAATTGCCTATTGGAATCAGAAAATCCGAGTGTCAAAGTGATTCCTGATCATAGTTCTTTCGAGAGGACAAGAAGTAGAGTTTCGCTGACATGTCGACTTGTACCAAAGGTTCACAAGTATTTGCTTAGGCGTTGAAGATCCCTTGAAGAATTTTTGGTCTGTATAGTATTTGAAGTTTTAAATTGTTTATATGACTTTCTCAGGCGCATTAACATTGTTTTATGTTCTTGCTTTGGTAAAGATGTAGAAATAAGATTTGGAAATGGTACGCTTCAAACAGGCCACTTTGGTCACATACAAATAATCTAGTCTAATAGATTTGATTGCAATGATTAAAAAAAAAGAAAAAACTGCACAAACCAAATGTTTGTAATTGTTAAGTCTGAACTTTTAATTCGATTGACCACCTTTCCTGAAATTTGTTAAGATATTGTTCTCTTTGGGTATGAGCTCTCGTGATTTTGTTTTTGGTTTCACCCAAAGAGTCTCATACAATGAAGATGTTTGTCAAATCTTATAAACTCATGATCTATCCTTTAATTTATCTATGTGGAATAATACTTTGTGGAACAATACTTTGTCAGTATTCTTAACCGATCCTTTCACTCTAAAGCAACGCAATCAAAACATGGGTATGTGGTGGAGATTAAGGCTGTTTTCAATACTATTTCTAACTTGATTTTTTCGAAAGATTTGTTGGGTTTTCATGGCGATGGGTTTAAATGGGATTAAAATTCCTTTTAGAAAGAGGATAGATCTGGATTTGGTTTCATAACTTTGCTAGATTGATAGAAATTATTCTACTTTCTGTAATCTAAAGAACACCATCTCGGCGAGGATTTGTCACCCCCCTCTACTGGGACGATGCAAATTCCGCTAGGTTGAAATCATGCAATTTAAAAATTTTACTAATAGTTTTCCCCCAGGACACCCATGGTTCCAAGTTTACCATAGTTATTTCAATTCAAATTGATTGGATAGGAATAAATAGATAATGGAAATGGAAGAAATTGAATTGATCCCCTTATTTATGTAGCTCACTTTTATTGAACATAAAAAGATCGTAATTTTGGAAAATATGAGAGATATTCAAAGGTGAAATCATTTGTTGAAGACGAAAGAAAGGTGAGAAAGGAGAGATGGTGAAAACGATGTTCGGGCGAGTTGCCAATAGGGTTTTTTTGTAGAACCGAAATCATGAGCTTGTGTTCTTTCTACAAATTTTTTGTTTGTTTTTTTCTTTTTATAGGACAAATTTTCCTTTCACACACATGCCAAAATACTTCAAATTTAACCTAAGAGGGTTAATTGCAATACTTATCAAACTTACTTTAGAGGGTGATTGGTCAAATTGAAAGTTCATGGATTTAATTGTTACAAACACCATAGTTAGTTTGTGCAAATTTCCAAAAAAAAAAAGAAGTAACTTTTAGGTAAGTGATTTTATAGTTTGAGATCATTCTCTAATCATTTTATATTTCTTAAATTGCTCAAATAAAAGCTTTTGTTCTATAAAATCTTGAAAAAATATATAATTTTTAAAGAAACCGAATATTAATATCAAGCACTAACCGAGTCCATGCTAATATGCTCTACATACACAACATCAACAACCTGTGGGTTGCGAATCCCCCACTCCAGAAAAGAAGCCTTATCTCGATTAGACGAGGATTCCAAGACACTTCTCCTTAAACATCCTAGGGATGAATTGAGCTTAGCAAGGATGTCAGCAGCACCATTGCAAGATCCCCCAAAAACTCGAATGATATATCCCTAAAACAGGAAATCAAATCTTGAATATCAACAATAATGCTACTGAATTTAGTAATATCTTGATAATGCCACTAATCAAATTTATAGCGTATGGAGAATCTGATTCTGCAAATATAGGGGTATATTGTTCTTAGCCACCTCAAGCAAATGATATAGTCCGCCTACAATTGCAAAACACTCCATTTCCGCACTTATGAGAGCTTTTTTACTACCCTTTGAGCTAAAACATATTGGTCATCCAACACTATCTCTAACAATCCAACCCATTCCATTAACACATTAGCTTCGCCTTCCACGATCCATCCACATTCGTTTTCCATGATCCAACATGGGTGGAGGGGTCCATTTTGCCACTTCTTTCTTCGAGGAAAGATCCTTTACCGCTTTGCGGCTGTCGAAACACAATCCACATATAAAGTTAGAGAGTTGGATATAGAATACAACAAATCTTCTTTCTTAACCTTATTACGGTTAAATTTAACAGTATTGTGAAAATTCCCTAGGTTCCAAATGACAATAATTGCTTTCTTTTGATCTTGATCATTTACTCTCTCAACAGATTCCATGTTAGAACATTTCTCCTAAAAAAGCCTTTCTAAAATAAGAAACAAAGTCGGTTTAAAAAAGGAAAACATATAACCACACATAGATTGTAAATTTACAATCCTTAACCACATGAAGGCTATTCTCATTTGCACATCCGCAAATGTCACACGACTCACAATTTCCACATCAAATTGCAAGAATATTTGCTTTGGTAAGAAGTCTAACATTTTTCTCACCTAGTAAATTGGCTAAATTAACTTTTCCCCTTCTTTGTCCTAGTTTTCCCCAATAGCATAGCCACTGACATAGCACAAAAGCTCGAATGGCTTTGTCCAATCCAGAGAGACTATTACTGGTGCAGACATTAGAGCTTTCTTTAGGATTTCGAATGCCCTTGAACATTCCGCAAAAAATATAAAGGGTTTGTTAACTTCTAGAAGCTCACATAGGTTTGAAGATCTTCGAGAAGTCTTTTATAAAGTGTCTAAAGAATTTATTTTTGAATTAATTTTGGCTTAAAAGTACTTAAATCCCGAGAGGGGTAAAGTTGGAATTAAGAAAATGAGCTAAAAAGGTCAATTTTAGTCCTAGGGGAATTTTGGTAATTTTTTGATGCCGTTTAGACTTATATATAAAGAAAAAATGTCTTTTAGGTAAATCATTGGAGCATAATTGTGCTTTTCGTGAGAATCAGCTCTTTTCTGTGCAATCACTGAAATCGCGGGCATTTTCCCATCTTTTCTGACAACCGCTGACGGGTAATCATTGGCCATCATTAGCCCAGCCTCGACAACCCCTTATTTTCTATGCAGCTGCCAGCAAAAGCCACCCTCACTCGTACGCGTGTCGTCGCTTGCCTTGTCGCCGTTTCTAAAAAGCTCGTGCCCAATCAGAGTGTAAGTTTATTTCTCTCGCCGACAAGAGTCGTCGAAATTCTTGCTGCCATTAGCTAGTGTCCTGCGCCACTGTCCTCGTGCTTGAGTTGACCAATCTGAAGCTTATGATTTAGTCGCTCGAGCCTGCTGCCTTCCGGACCAAGTGCCAGCGCCTCCTAAATCTCGGTGCAACAACTCACAGCGCGCCAAACGTCGTCTGAGCTTGTGGATTGGCTCCCTTGCACGTCTGATTCATGCACTGGCGATTCTTCTTCACGTGCCGTCGTCACCGGTCACTGTTTCTATCACGTGCCGCAATCACCTCTACGAAAAATTTCTAGATACTCGTTTTGGGGTAATTTCGAAGCTCTAAGTTGAATTTTAATGGTTTTAAGTGCTAACTTTGATTCTTGACCCATTTTTGTTGGGGAACTCCAAGGTTGCAGTTCGAGCCTTCTTAAGCCAATTTAGTGGAAATCGGTCAAGGTAAGAGAACATATCCTTGACTTTGGGTTCCATGGGTATTTATCGAGCATGTTTAGGGTAAATTGGTTGTTAAATTGTGATGCTCTTAACTATATTTTGATGACTGGTACGTGTTTTAATTAATTGATTGACCATGCTTTTGACTCGTATATCTTGATGAAGTGTATTAGAAATTGATGTTAGGAAAACTTGTTACATATGTTGCGCATGTTATTATTTTTGTAAACATGTTGCATTCATCCATGTTGTAATTGTAGTAGTGTATGAAACCCCATGATTAACCTTCCATTGTAAGACCTGGTCGGCAATCCTAGATCAACGATGCCCAGGCATGTCGTGTATTCAAGACCTTACATGGCTGGCAATCCCTGCCCAAGTGTGCCATATCCTTAGAGGTAGACCTAGTAGGTGAATCCTCCTGCATGAGATGCCTGGGCTCGCCTCGAGTACCGTCTCAAGACCGGATTGGCGATGCCTTATCTTGAGTTGCCCCGACATCACCATTCATTGACTCATTGTTGGCATGTTGCATTCATGTTTAATTACCTCATTCATGCTTATAATAATCTCAATTAGGGATCATTACTGAGTTAACAACTCATCCATTTCTCTGTGGGCTTCCACAGATACGCATGTGCTTTATCAAGATGGCTGATCCGGAACTGTAGGGAACTAATTTACTCATCATCACTTAATCCCATAATACTTATGGATTTTATTGAGACATGTATTTTTATTGTTTTTCCTTCCTCATTGAATAATTTTATATATTGGGTACCCTATTTTTAGTTGACCTATAGAACTATTTGAGGATTTCATTAATGAAGCATTCATTCAGCATATCTCTAGTTTTAAAGGTCGATTTACTCATGCATCTAGGGTAGAGGCCTAGATGAGACCCTTGTCAGGGTTGTGCCTTTACATGTCAATTTTTCAATACATTCAACTTTAGAACCTTCATATCAAGTTTGGAAATTCGATCCCCTAGGACAATTCCTTCCCTCTCCATGGAATGTCATTTTTCCAGTTTCAGACTAAGTGAGTTTCTTCACATCTTTGGAGTACTTTCCCTAGATTCTTTCAGCAAATTTCAAAGAAGTTTTCAAATATAGTGAAATCATCCATGAACACTTCCATGATATTCTCTATCTCGTCGAAGAATAGTGCCATCATACAACGCTGAAATGTTGTGGGCGCGTTACATAAGCTAAAGGGCATTCGTCTGAAAGTAAATATTCCATAAAGGTAGGTGAAAGTTATTTTCTCTAAGTCCTTAGGGTCTATTATTATCTGGTTATACCTCGAATACCTGTCATGAAAACAATAGTATTCTTGACCAGCAATGCAATCCATCATTTGATATATATAAATAAGGCAAATGAAAATGACATTTCGTGGTGGCCTTGTTCATCTTTCTATAACCCATACGAACATACCAACCAGTGATTGTTCTAGTAGGAATTAACCCATTCTTATCGTTCTAAACAACTATTATACCACATTTCTTTGATACACATTGAATAAGGCTTACCCAATTGCTATCTGCAATTAGATCGATAACTTATGCATTTAATAATTTCCTTTTTCAGTACCTTATTCTTGGCACGGTCGAGTTTTCTTTGCAGCTCAATAGATTCACCTACTCCCTCTTCCAAGTTCTTATGCATGTAGAAAGATGAGCTAATACCTTTGATATCCGCATATAGTAGCCTTTTAATGCTATTGCTGGTATAACGACAACTTCTCATTCACCGGCTCTAAATATGATGAAATGATAATTTGAAGAGTTTCTCCTTCTCCTGGATAAGCATACTTGAAATGCTTTGGCAATGGTTTGAACTTTATAGTAGGTGGTTCTAGAATAAATGGCTTCATTGCAAGACATTTCTTCTATCTTAAACTTAATGAATCAAATTGACTGAAGCTAGAAAGTATTTTACATTCTTCAACTTTTTCTTCTTCGCATGCAAAAGTCAATGCTTCAACATCCTTCGAGAGTTTAATAAACTTAATTCTTCCACCAATGGAATATTGATGTGAATTTCATTGAGAATGTCCAAAAACTTCTCAAATTGCTTCTCATCTTGTTTCTTTTTGTTCAACCTTTGAGAATAAGGTGGAGGAGGTGGTGTAAACATAAGTGTTTGTGTTTCCTTCCTCTTTTCCATGGTTGATTTGTCTAACCTGGGGCTCTTGACCTTATTACATTACCCTTCATCTATAGCAAGACCTCCAATATTTTGCATGCGACATTGTTAGCACTAGTGATACGCTCCGTATTTTCATTGCTACTTGCTTTTCCTCATTTTATCCACTCTAAACGTATCCTTCGACTGTTTGTGCTTCATTTCAACAGTTTATGTCTTTCCATTTCTAAGTTCAATAGATTGAACTTGGTTCTTTTGCTTCTCATTTTTTGTGTTTAATGTTCGAAGGGAGTTTTTCTAATGGTGAGTTTCTTAATTCTGATGCTAGTGCCCTACTTATAACTCTAGATTTCTTATTGTTCTTTGTTGGCTATTAATGGCTGCATCAATTTTAATAATATACTCTTTCAACATAATTTCCAATGAAGTTCCAGGAACTTGCTGTTGAGAGTTGAACTTTTGGTAATTTTGGTTGTTGTTAGTGAAATTTTGATGGTGTCCATATTCTTGGTTTTGGTTTTCAAATCCGAAGGGATTATTTACTTTCGATTGATTCTAGGGATTGTTGATTGCATTCCTTGGCTGTGACCCAGAGTAACCAGGATGATTCCTTCTTCTAGGTGTATAGTTACTTGGATAAGAATTAAGAGGTTGTTTGAAGGTATTTCCGGCTCTCATATACATCAAAGCAACATAATTGCTGGGACAACAACAACAACTTTAAAGTTTATCGCAAGTTACACAGATTTCCTCAGGTGTATGACTTATTACCTATGCACTCTACAATTGTGCAATTTGCAATTGAAGATTTTTCATTGCATTGGCCATTATGTTCATTTGCGTCTGAATTGATGTTAATGCATACTAGTCAACTTTCTCACTTTTCTTTACTGCAGTTTTATGGGGGGACCATTGAAAATTATCCAAACAAATAGTTTATAAGATGTCATAAGCTTCGTTATAGGTTTTCTTTAGCAACAAACCATTTGTAGATGCATCTGACATCACTTTTGTTGTTGGTTATAACTTGTTGTATAATTGTTCCATTTAAATGGTATATGAAACACCATGATTGAGACACTTCTTTAATAACTCTTTAAATCGTCCTAAGTTTCACTAACTGTCTCATCATCTAATTGTCTAAATCTAATGATTCATTCCTTATTTCAACGTTTCTCTTAAGAGGATAATATTTAATAAAGAATTTTACACCTAGAGTATCTCGAGAGGTGATTGTTCCAGAGGCAAAATATCCAACCAAAAATTGGTATTCTCCTTTAAGGAAAATGAAAACAACATAAATCTAAGTTCCTCTTGTGTTACTTCGGATATTTTGTCAGAATCACTAACCCCTAGGAATGATCTAAGGCGTTGAAGTGGATCTTCAGAAGTAAAACTACGAAATTTTCAATAGTTTGTAACATCTGAAACATTACAGGTTTCAACTCAAAAGATCTTGCCCTAATCTCAAGCATTACAATGTATGGGTTTAGAACATTAGCTATAGGTTAGCAACCCTAATAGCCCTATCCCAATCATCCATTACTGGATTGTTAATCCATATTACGGTTAACATTGTCAATGATGGGGGTATTTGGTATATTAGGTTCATTGTTAACTCCTTGTTGAGCTATCCTTACTCTTTTGTTTCTCTGCTTCCTTTGAAGTCCACGGAGATAGGTTGTTTTCAATTTTAGGATCCAATTCAAAAAGAGTTATGAAATGCTCGCGCATGCATCTACACTAAATAATTGATTTAGTTAACCTTTTATGAAATAGAATATAAAATATTTAAAATGGAAATTAGTCCCCAGCAACGGCGCAAAAAACTTGATCACAAGATAGAGATGCTATTAATATGATATGTATAATTGTAATGCGGTTCACATTGGCTAAGTCTAAGCATCATATGTGGATGAAAATGCACGTGTACGTTGTCAATTGTAATTTAGTAATAAATCCTAAGCCATCTCCACATAGACTCATTATTTTAATAACTTCATATTCGGAATTGTGTATCACAAAATAATAACATAAAAGTGGGGTTTAAATGTTATGAGATATAGAATGCGAAAGACATGCTCAATGCGGTAGACATTACCTATACACAAGAAACAGCTTTATGATAATCTTAATCCACATCAATGCATTTGTGTACAAATAAACGACTGTATTAAGAAACTAGGTTAAGCTAATAATAAGAATACAAGAACATTAATTAGGCTAGTTTTGTGGTATGGAGAATGTTCATGCTACACATCAATGCCTTCTCCCGAAGTACATCTACAAAAACTCAAGTTTCCGCTTAAAGTTAAATGCTTTAAGGATGTGATCTGCGTGCACAAGTGAGATTGATATTCCTAACCTCTTCCTAAATATATAAAACCTTATATTAACCTAATGAACAACAATAAGAGATCTCTAATTACCCATCTCTCGTGAGACTAAGTAAAAAACAAACAAGAGGTGGATGCTCAGTTGGCCCTTGCTAATTAACGTACTTACTTTGTAATTGATTACATCTTCCTTGCCCTTGGTTAATTGACTAGGTTTCTTATTAATTAACTTAATTTGTAGCTACATAATACATAATAGATAACAATGCATGCAACAATCATAATGTGAAGGACATTGACTATCCACATGACAACAGAACAAAATCTCCTCTACATATAATAAAAACATGCATTCTCAAAACTAAATCATGAATAAAATATCATAGATAAATCATAGATAGATGAATTGTGATAAATGAATAAAACAGAGATGAAAATAAATATAATTGTATTAAAATAAAATGTGAACAAAACAACAAACAAATAACAAAGCATAAATAAAAGTGGAAAAAATAAAGTGAGAATGGAAAGTGAAGAGAAGATTTCTTGCTTTTGCGGTCACAAAAGGCAATGATGGGGACTTCCAAGCGACTAACTTGAAGTTAAAATTATTTTCAATAAAGTTGCCCTTTGCATTCTAGATGCCCTCAACTATCAAATCTCTGTTTCTTTCTAATTCTTAAGAATTCAATTTAAGACAATCGACTCTCAATTTCAATTCAAACTTCGACATTTAATATGCTAGTGAAAGATTCCTTTTATAAGATAGAAAACCTTTGATTTCTACCCACTTCATCATTTCCATCTTTTTAGTATGCTATTTTGGGATGCCTACTACCACAAACTTTTACTTGGGCAAAGCAGCAAGTATCTTGGCTGTTCATCCTGATAAGACAACCCTAATTCTTAGCCCAAAAATCTAAGCTTATAATGAAGCAAGAACAACCAAGAGAAAAATGCTAGAATTTCGATTACCTCTTTGATCAAAGATCTAGAAGCAAGATATGGAAGATCTTATTCTAGATTCAGTTTAGCATAAACAAATTGTAACCTAAAACATTAAAAACAAGTTTAAAACTGAAAAATTGCATAAAATATTCTAAAATCTGAAAATTTATTGTTTATTTTGAAAACTTCAAATGTTCCAACTCTTCTTGAGTAGTTGAAGACCTTGTGGGATGATTGAGACACTTAAATCCATATCATTTTGTTGAAGGTGAAGAATGAATTCTTTTTTAATCTTCTTTGTTCTGGATCGTGTAATAGGTCCAAAAGAGAAACTTGTGGAATTTCATGATCCTTATCATCTTCCCTCTCTTCAAAAGGATTCGTCCTCAAATCCAAAGGATAGCCTTGTAAGGAAAACTTGAAGTCATTTGCATCACGAATTATGGATCTCCTAAAGTTCTTCACTTTTGTGTCTTGCCCATAGCTGCATGTAAAAGTGAAATATGAATGGTAATTCTTCTGATGCCCTTTGCCTGTGTTCTCTTGTTCTTGGCTATGATCTAAATTTGAAGGAAACTTCAAAGTTTGATCTTCAATGAACTTGTCAATTTCAAGTTCTTGCATGTATTGTTTTGAATACAAATCAATGCTCGCCTTACATACTTGAATAACAGAATCTATCATTTTTTCAATCTCTAAATATTCTCCTCACATAATTTAATAATTGAATCATTTTTTCTTTAATCTCTAGAATGTTCTCTTGACATAATTTAATAATTGAATCCTCTTTCACTTTACTTGCCAAACTACTTTCAAACATTTCTTTCTCACATATTTTATCATTTTCACTTTCCTCTTGCTTTGTCTCTAATGAACATAGATGAACATGTAGTTGCACACATTCTTTGTTGGTTTCTATGTCATCAATAACAACATCATCATGTAAAACATCTCCTTGAAGCTTTTTTTTTTTGGATTGGTTGGGCAATGTTTCTTTTCAATGCTTCATCCCGCAAACTTAAATGTTGAGATAATTCGCTCATGTAATTTAAGATTTGTTGAATTTTAGCCAAGTTTTCTCAATAAACGTCCATGATGGATTATCACTAACATAGTTCCTGAAGCGTCTTTGTGCTTGGCGAATCATGGAATTTCTTGTACGCTCTTGATGAAACATGTTGCAAAAATAGTTGTAAAGTGACAAGAAAACATGAACCCACACACACAACTCGCTAATTTTACACTCGCACACTCTTGTTTATCACACACAACTGTAGGCTTTTGGAAAGTGGCAAAATTGTGGTCAATGGTAGGCTAATATATAGCAAATATTGTAATAGAGAGCCTTACAAATCAACCAAGACAAGAAAATAATGAAGTGACAAAATCATGAACAAAAATAGAAATAGAATAAAAAGAATCGTTGTGCCAGAATTTGAATAAATTGCACGAATCAAACAAACGAACATATGACGTTACTATTTTCAATAAGTGATTTTCTTGACAATTAAAGATTACAAAAAGATCTAAATATCAATATAAGGACAATTAATCAAATATGAATGAGATCAAGGCGTTAAAGAAGAACATTGAATGCAACAGTTATAAATTGCACACTGAAAATAAATCGAACGAACAAACGTATTACTCTATTAATTTAAACAAGTGACCTTCTGGACATATAAAGATCACAAAAAGATCTAAATTTTAAATGCAGAACAATTATTCAAATACAGACGTTATCAATGCGTTATAACTGGAAAGAAGAGCATTGAATGCAGCAGTCATAAATTGGACAGTTTCGCAAAGATTTGAATTTTTTATTTTTATTTCAAAAATTTGTGCAAAGTCTTATGAGAGATATTGGAATACAATAAGAACTCAAGAGATCAACATGAACAATTCTACTCTCTCTCTTTTTTCTTTTTTTTTTTTTCAAGATCCAAAAAATAATAAAAAGATGGAATCAAGATCAAAACAAATGTTGAATGATAATGGATGAAATTGAAAAGAAAAAAAAAAAAAGAATTGAAAGAGTTTTTTTTAGAAAAGATGAACGAATTTCAAGAATATAAAGATAGGATCAAATCTAGAGTAGGCCACAAAGATGCCACCCTAATTCTCAGCCCAAAGATCCAAGCTTATAATGAAACAATAACCCTTGAATCCAAGAGATTAACATCTCCATATGGATTTGGAACAACCAAGAGGAAAATGCTAGAATTTCGACCTCTTTGATCAAAGATCTAAAAGCTAGATATGGAAGATCTTGTTATAGATTGAGTCACTTCACAATCAAACTTGATCAAGGTTAGATTGAATGGCTCATATGCATTCTATCACAAGAATTGCAAAGGAACTAAGAAACAAATTATGGCAAAGAATATTCTTTAAATCTCTAAGAAGAAATCTTTTGTAGAGAACTATTTTTCATTCATCCAAATCTGAGTTTTACAACTAAATTCATGGCTTTTTATAGCCTAAACAAATTGTAACCTAAAACATTAAAAACAAGTTTAAAATTGAAAAATTACATAAAATATTCTAAAATATGAAAATTAATGTTTATTTTACAAACTTCAAATGTTCCAACTCTTTTTGAGTAGTTGAAGACCTTATGGGATGATTAAGACACTTGAACCCATATCATTTTGTTGAAGGTGAAGAATGAATGCTTTATGAATCTTCTTTGCTCTGGATCGTGTAATAGGTCCAAGTGGAATTTCATGATCGTTATCACATCCTTCTTTGAATCTATACAAAAATTATTCTTTTATTTTTCTAATATTTAATTCTGATTCGGTTTGAATGCGGCAAGTATTGGGAATGCACTGTATTTGTCAATGCGTTTAGCATCTGTACTTCCCACCAACATAGGAAATGCGACCAACATTGCAAATGTCCAGACTTGGGCAATGTCTTCAACATCTAATTTCTTGTGTTTACATGAATGCTCACAACATTGATGATATTTTAGCAACGAAATGCGGGCAACGTTTAAAATTATGCCATAAAGGTGCAATTTCAACATATTCCGTATTTATCATGCTTGTAGTGACACTGTGATGTATTTAACTTAATTTTCATCTAAAATCATGAAATTCATATATTTTTAGCTTTTATAAATCATTAAAGAGCATGAAGTCTTATAAAAATAAAGCTAAAAAACTCTAAAATATAAGAGTTATTAGTGTCCTTCAAAAACAAAAAGGCTATCATCAAACAAATTAGTGGGTGATAGAAGGGAAAAATCAATTTACCACTTAATCCTAAAATTAATTTTTATATTTGGGGATGTTGATAATTAAATTAAGATTTAAATTAAATGAGTTGTTTTGAGATTGATTGAAATAATAAAGAGATATTATAGAAGGATAAATGGCATTCTATGAAACTTTTTGTGTAGGTATTCTTGTAATTAGTCCAAATTCAAAACCCGTCTTATTTTACCTTGCAATGTGTGTGAAAGTTGAGAGAAAAATAAATTAAAGGTTTTGTGATTTTTTTAAATTTCTTAATAAATTAAAATGCAAAACCCTATTTTTGTCTTTATCTCCCCCTATCTCTAACAGTGGGCAACGCCTTCCCCGCCAACTTTCTCTCTCTCTCTCACGACTTTCTCTTTCCCTTTCACGATCTTCTTTCCCCTCACGTCTTCTTCTTCTTCATTTATACCGACGAACACCCTCTTTCCCCGCTGGATTCGTGCCGCAGCGAACGCTAGGAAGTAGGCCGAGTCGGCCGTCGACAGCAGGGACGTTGTCCAGATACGTTCCGTCGTCGTGTCTTGTGGGTGAGACACTTTTGTTTGATTCATTGTGACCTAGAATAAATCATGGGTAAGATCAAACTCCATTAATGGAAGTTTGAATTGTGTTTTAAAAGAGAGAAGCCAAATGAAAGAGATGACACATGTGGGCCCCTACATGTGACTAAAATAGGTTAAATAGTGAATATAAAATTAATATAAGTTGTTTTTGGAGTCATGTGACTTTTCAAAAATATAAATATAAATATAAATATAAATAAATAAATAAATAAATATATATATATA
>JBBMEG010076840.1:0-12265 GCA_037832605.1 Cyclanthera cordifolia | reverse complement strand
CTTCATAATGTTGCAAGAACTTTGATAGAACTCGGTGCTAATGTTAATGCGTATCGGCCTGGTAGTTTTCTTTTTTATTCTGTTGTTTTCTTACATTGGTGGTATATTGTAATGCTCTCATGTAGATTTTTTAAGTTCGTTGATTAAAATTTTCGTTTGTTTGTTTGATGTTTGCATTTTGCTTATCTGGGTGTCTCAATTGCGACTTTGAATATGCTTTCTTCTCAATCCATTTAGTGTTAAATTCATCTTCACCTTCAACCTAAGCTTTGCTTTTGTTAGCCTAACCATTTTCAATGCATTTTAGGACGTCATGCTGGAACTCCTTTGCATCATGCAGCTAAAAGAGGTCTTGAAAATAATGTCAAGTTACTTCTTTCTCATGGAGGTTTGTGTATTCTTTCCAACTCCACACCATAATGATTATTTTAATATTTGTTCATAAATGTTTTTAGAAAGTTATTTTTTCTTTTGATAACTGTCCACTCTCTTTTTTGAAACTAATTGATAGTTTTCTCATAATTTCCAGCAAATCCATTGGTCATGAATGATGATTGTCAGAGTCCTCTTGATGTTGCTAGAGCAAAAGGTCATAGCAATGTTGTCCGTACTATTGAGGTTTGTTTTCCTTGTAATTTTATTTAAACTCTAGATAGATTTCTCTTATGTTGGATCTGGTGTTTCGAGATTATTATTAAAGCTTACATTTCAACGGCTGTTTACAGAGCCATGTTTGCTTGTTCTCGGGTTGGCTGCGGGAGTTCTATGGACCAGGATTTTTGGAAGTACTGGCTCCTCAATTGGTCTCAAGGAAAGTGTAAGTTCTCTATTACCATAATCCCAAATTTAAGTTTGTTCCTTTACTAGTTTTATGGCCATCAAATACCATGCGATAAGTTGTGTAAGCCACATAACTTGATGACTTGACTTTAAAAAAAAAGATTTTCATGATTGTCGATAACTTCTTGTATTCTAACTCTTAAGTATATTTTTCTTGTCAAATAACGTGATTGTGATCGATGTAATTTCAATTGCAGTTGGGCTGTTATTTTACCATGTGGTGCACGAAATCTTACAAAGCCTTTCAAGTTGGAGCTTGCGATTTACACAACTCTACAGGTATAGCACTTCGTATTGCCACCATTCTGTAGAATAGGATGTTTAACAATATTCAAAAGGTTTTAGTTACTATTTTTTCCTCTTCATATGTTGATCGCAATCAAGAGTTTCTACACATCTAGCTTTGCATGATAATGCTAGGGATGAAAATAAACTTATCACGTCAACTGTATGTGTTATATTTTTCTTTGGTTGAGCGTGAGATGCTGCTGCAACTATTTTGTCTTGTCACTTCTCTGCCTTCCATATGGGCACCTTAACTTAGCAATCT
The DNA here is from genome assembly GCA_037832605.1 of Cyclanthera cordifolia. Classification (NCBI taxonomy): domain Eukaryota; kingdom Viridiplantae; phylum Streptophyta; class Magnoliopsida; order Cucurbitales; family Cucurbitaceae; genus Cyclanthera; species Cyclanthera cordifolia. Next base: position 10,875 of record JBBMEG010076840.1, on the reverse strand, counting down.
TGCAATCGTGCATCTTAATAGGAAAACTACTCGTCTTTTTTAACTGGAAGTGGATGTGATCCTTTTGGTACTTTAACTGGCATATGTATTTATATTTGCTGTTGCGCAACCTTTCGATGTCATCCATCTTTATAATAATATGTCCACTGGAAATTCTCATCAAGTTCTTATCTTTCACCTTCATTCATTCTGAAGGATTCTTGTTTCTTCATCCCTCTCTCCTTTTTGATCTTATATATTAAAAAAACAAAATCGCTGTAGAGTATTTATTGCTATGATTTTGTTGTGTAAACCTTCTTTGTAAATGATAGGATGCTCAACCACGTATTGTTGTTCCGTTGTGGAGAGCCAATTTGGAGGAGACAAAGTTACAGCATTCTGATCCATCAGTTATGATTGTGGATAACACAACAAGTAAGTCATGATTATCTTGGTCACTTGGGCAACGAAAGTTGCATTCATTTCATATTCTGTAATTGCCTTTGCGTAAATAGTCAAGCACAATCCTTACAAAGACCATGTATAAAAGAACAGGGCCGAAGGCATTGTCAAGGGATGACAAATCTTCGAAGAATCTCTACATTGATATGATATTGTTCACTTTAGGCGTAAGCCCTCATACCAATGGAGATGTTTATCCTCACTTGTAAATCCTAATCATTGTAGGACTACATTTTGTTTCTATTCACAATCGGCATAATAACTCCCAATTTTCCACTGGTGAGCCGCAGGGTGAAAACACCATACTTGTATGATATATCATGATTATATTTATTTATTTTTCCTAATCTTCTATTCAATGGTAAATGCTACGAAGAGACTTGGGATGTCAGAGCTCTCCTGGAATTCAAAGATCTCTTTATTGGTCCGATGACTCTGATCTTATACCTTCTCTATCTCCTATCTCCTTTGCATCCAATAATACTTGCCTACACCCATAAATAACTAATTTTAGTTTTCTCATAACCAAGGAACTCAATTCTTTACCTAATGTTTGTTTCTTGGTTTGAACTCGTTCCAACAATTGTTTATTCGTTTTTTTTTCTTCAGAAACCCGCTTAAAACTTGCATCTGGGAATGAAAATGACAAAGAACAACTTCTGTGGTTTTGCAATGCATGCAAAGGAATTCCTACGGTAATTTGTCGATTAGTGTTTCTTAATATGTCCATTCGCTTCTGGTCTTAGACTCTTAGGACATAATCAATAATCAATATAGTCCTATAGATATTAGATTTATTTAGGGTTTGTTTTTTTGCTTCATTTTTTTATATTCTGCCTTTTAGTGTGAACTACTTCAGAAAATTGAATTAGCCTTTTCTTTCATTGCTTATTAGTTAGATCTTAATATTTGAATTATAGTTCACACTACTGGTCGTTCTGGAAGTTCTATGTTATAACTCAAAGAAGCTCTGGAAGAACTAAGAAGTGATTAGTTCAATTTGAGGTGACTAAATTTGTATGGTTTTCTTTGACAGTCAAATGTTGTAAGGTGAGATGATTATCTCGTAAGAATAGACAAGATGTACATGAGTTGATCCAGACCCTTGCACCTATTAAAAATATTATAACAAAATTCCTCTTTATGCATGACTTCTCCTGAAACTCTGTAGTAGAAAGGTCAAGTTCAATTGCAATAACCTATAAATTTTTGGAATATCTCAGGCGATGCACCCTGCATTTTTGAATGGTAACCAGGGTTCGGGTGCATCCGCAACAGCACCGCCCGACACAGAAGATATGGAGCTAGCAATGGCCATTAATGCTTCCATCCAGTCAGCTATCCAAGGGAGACCACCCTTTCCTGATCCCATTCCTAGTTCCGTAGCAAGTACTTCTAGTAGCCATACGGCTCCAGTTGCACCAACAACACATTCCACAAAATTAGCCACCAATGATTCTGAAGTGCCTGAAGCTGGCCAGAGCAGCAACTCGAACAAGCATCCGGAAATCCAGACCAACAGGATCCCTCTAGATGCAGTACCCTCAGCTCCGTTAGCAGCAGACGAGATTCTGGATGATGGTGCAGTTCACTATCCTTCAATTGATTCAAGTCCCATTGACTTGTCATCATCTACTGCTCAGAATGTTACCTTGGGAGCAGGTGAAGGAAAAGAGGAAGGGAGTTCTTCATCATGTGTTATATGTTTGGATGCTCCCATTCAAGGAGCCTGCATTCCCTGTGGACATATGGCTGGTTGCATGAACTGTTTGACTGAAATCAAGTCCAAGAAATGGGGCTGCCCAGTTTGTCGTGCCAAAATTGACCAGGTTGTCAGATTGTATGTTGTATGAATTCTGAGCGCGTCGAACCCTAAACCCTAAATACTAAATGTACAATTTCTGTTTATATATTTTTGCAACATATATTATACAGTGTGTTTTATTTTATTGTGTGGACACTTCAGCGATAATGTGAATATAAGTTGTCACTATAGTTGTTTCTTAAAAAGGAAAGAATTTTATGGATATCAAAATTAGGGAAAATTTAAATATAGCAAAAGATATACTTACAGAAAGTGAAATTGCAAATAATGAAACTTTTTAAAAAAATTTGTTAAAATTTAAATAGAAATGTCAAAATGTCTATTTACAACCAATTTTTTAATATAAATTAATTTAAGGCTCAAAAGAACAAAAAAAAAAGAAAAAAAAAGAAAAAAAAAAGACATGCAAAATAGTCCATAAATCATGAAAACAAAACTAAAAACAACAATTAAATGCCAAATGCATGATTGAAACAAAATTTCAACATTTTCTCATCAAAGCTTAGCTGTAAGAGTATTTTAAAGCTTTAACTATCAATAAAACACATAAGTATTAATAGATATTAAAAAGTTCAGACATTTCTGTTCAAATCAATTGGTGAGAGCCAAATATCAATTTTGAGGATCAAACTCGTGACACGGTGTTGAATTAGATTGTCACAAAACAATAAAATCAACAGACAACCGACTCTTTAATTTTTTTAATGATATTTAGAAAGCATATATCATGTTTATATAATTGTAGAGAAGAAAATGAGTGAACTGTTAGTATTATTTTTTTAGTACATATCGGGGGAGTAGATTACAAATATGAACCAATGCCTTACTATAGTGAATTGTTATTTAATTGGTATGTTTTCAAGCTTCCATCCCCTTTATTTATACTATTAGAAAAATTGATGTACTCAAAAAAAGAAAAAGAAAAAAAAAAAAAAAATTATAACGCCTAATTAACTAAATTGTGACCGTCAGGATGCTATGTAAAAGAAGAGGAAACTATGGAATAATGATCATTCCTAATAAATTATATAATACCGTGCCAGAGGCCGACGACCTTTAGCTCGCGCTTTCTCTCTGCTTCGTAGCTTCTGTCGAATCTTCACCCAGTCGAACATGCAGGTGCGCACTGCCTAATATAGTTTTCTTGTTTTCTATTCCTGTTTCGTCAAATTTATTTGATTTTTAGCTGTAATTTCAAACCCTAGAAATGATTGTGATTTCATTCCTAAAGAGAAATTGTATAAGTTTCCATTTAGTTGATCGGGTTTTTTCTTTGCTGTGATATTTCTGTTATCGTGGGTGATGAAGAATTTGATAGCGTTTCTCGTGAACTTAGTACCTCAACTTTCCGATTATTCGTCAATTCATCTAGGGTTATGTTTATTTACTTTTATTTTCTATATGAATCCGAATTATTTTACTCCGAGGCAATTGTGAAAATTAGCTCTGCTTGAAGTGACCAACCAAGAACGGGAAACATTCTTTTTGATTGGAGCAATTGGAATTTACGGGAGGAAGGGTAGCAGCCCAAGTTCGAAGGAGTTAAAGAAACTTTTCTAATTAGACTGAAGCATCGAATTTCTACAGAAATTGAAATATTGAAGATAATTTTCACCAAGAGGTTGCTTGATTGACTAGAACCTTTCTGATAATTTACACCAAAGAGGGGATCTAATACAAGTTATTCTTGTATTCGTTCAATCCATAATGACCAACTATTTAAGAATTAATTTTCTATCGATTTCTTAGAATAGTCAAGAACGTAAGTTGGCCTAGACACTCTATAACTTATCAGAAGGGAAGGTTGCCATATTGAGTCCAAGTTTCTTTATTTATTTTCCCATTTTACTCAATGTTTGTTGTGCCAGACTTATATGTGTTGTGTGTGATATTTAAACCTATTATAAAAAAAGTTCATATTTGAAATTTAAGGTCTACTCATGGCTTCCTACCTTTTCATGAGGTTGCCTAAGATGAGGCTAACATTAGTTTCTGATCTTCAATGCAGGCCAGTGATAGATTTAACATCAATTCCCAGCTAGAGCATCTTCAGGCTAAATATGTGGGAACTGGGCATGCTGACTTAAGTAGATTGTTAGTTTTTCTTTATTCCTTTTAAACTTTGATCTTTTATAGTTTCATAATAGTTTGTAACCCTCATTTCACATCTCCATGCGTACAGTGAATGGGCTGTTAACATTCAGCGTGATAGCTATGCATCATATGTTGGACACTACCCCATTCTAGCTTACTTTGCTATAGCAGAAAATGAATCTATTGGAAGGGAACGCTACAACTTTATGCAGGTTGCTACATTGCCTTTACCTTTTGCGTTTATTTGTCTTCTCCCTGCCCCGTTCATTATTTTTTCGGTTTGAAGAACCATTCTAGGTGTGGCAAGTGCAGTTATTTATTTATTTTATTTTTTTGAAATAATAATTATTATAAAGTTTTGATAACCATGTTAGTTGTCATCGGTTTAAAAGATTCTTCCAGGTTTATCCTCACTTTACAGTTTAGAGGTCAACGGGTGCCCCTTCCCCTCCCTCCCAGCCCACCAAAAAGAGATAATTGGAAAAGACCTGAGAGAAAGAAAAAGAGAGAAATGATGGGTTCAAATACATTATGTTAACCTTTTTTAAAAAGTTTGCGCCTGCCCTAAGACCTCCTATACAATTTGTTATCAATAGGCAGTTTCTTTTATCTTTTTTTTTTTTTCTTTTTTCGTGCCAATCATTTCTGAGGTTTCTGCATCCATTCATACTTTGATACTATTTTGTGCCAACCATTTCTGGGTGACAGCTTTCAAATTTTCAATTTTTAGTATTCAATGTGGATCTTTTTCTTCACATGAACAATAGTCGAACTAAGTTCATTCTTTACGCTATGAATTGTCAATATTAATATTAAATTACTCGTACTGATTTCCACATGTGGGGTTGTGGCCATCATGTAACTAAATTTCTTTCTTAATGAGGGATGGAAAATTTCATCATAGCTCGATTTCATCTACAACTTACTTAGTACAGATTGCTAATTCTTAACATTTGATTCTTTTTTTTATGGCAGAAAATGCTACTACCTTGCGGCCTACCTCCAGAAAGGGAAGACGAATGAAATCTTATTCGGTTGTAACAAGAGATTGTAGTACTCTGGATCTCTGTGGGGTTAACAGAAATTTCCTTTTTGAGTTGAATCTGTGTTTCGCTTAGAACTGATGAATGGAAAATGCCAACTATTTTCTCTTGTAATGCTCCTGTCTGATTAAGAAACAGTTTCCAACTAGTCTACAAGATTCTGTACTGTACCCTGGTGTTTTCAGTTTATTACAAGAATCTTTTTTTTATCTCAGTCATAGGTTAAAGAACACTTCCATCTTCAGATGTATAATTTGGCTTAACCATGAACTGATTGTTTTATTGACAAGACCATGAATTTAATTTGATTGCTATGGATGCTGGATTTAGTCCAGTCAATGTATAATTATTTTCAGTTGATTTCACAATTTCAGGAATTAATGTAAATACCTATGAGATTACTTGTAACAGGAGCGCAACAAAATTAGTGGCATCTCTTGGCTAATGAAAATTTTCCATGTTCAGCACGGTATTGAATGAAAGAACCAGCAAGTAACTTGCTCATGGAACTGCCTCCAATTTGAACTTTGAGGAAGATTTTGGTTTAGGTGGAGGGTGCCTCTCCTAATCCCAGACTTTTGCTCATCAGTTAGCTGTGGTTTTACAAAGTGGGGAAGCAGGTCAAACTGAAGGAAAGGCTTAATGAGGGACATGTGGGTCAAGCGTTGGTCCTTGCTGTTCGATGCATCATTAAATGTGGTTTCGATGGTTGTTTGTGAAGCTAGGTCTGTACTTCATACCCTTGAAAATGCAAGAACATATGCTCTCAATCTGACAAAGGTACCTTTTAGATTTCTTTGAAGCTCTTTATATTTATCATGTCAGGAAATTGCAATACTCCATGTTAATGGCCAATAATCCTTGTAGGCTCTCAATAGTTAACTTTTTTTAGTCCTAATTTTGGCATTTTACACATAAGTCTGTGATCATTGACACATTAAGTTGAGCTATATCAGGTTTATCCATCCTATTTTTTGTCATTGTTGAACTGGCTGAGAATATCCCTTAGGCTATGTTTGTTTTTGGTAGAAGAGGGTAGTTAATCTAAACTCCTAAAAAACTACTCATTTGTATTTAGTAGTAAACAACTATTCTTAACCACTCATCAAATCTTCTATCAAATCACTCCAAATATATCATTCAACCACTACTAACATCAATTTCCAAATAAGTAATTAATAACTAAACCACTAATAACATCAATCTCCAAACAAGTACCCAACTATCATTAACTCCTCCATTCCTCTCCACCTCACTCATTTCTACAAAAAAACAAACACACCCTTAAAGTAAAACATCCCAATATGTTAGCCGTTATCACTTCTACAAGCCACGTTCCTTCCAACTCAATCATTGTACATCAGCTTGATTGGTACTTGCTATATATTGTAGGCAACCTTTTAGCCTCTAGCCATAAACCTATACTCCATGATGTTTGCCACTCACTACATTCCTCCCAACTCTTCGTTTTATCTCTGTGAATCATCGTATATTTTAAACTTTTTATTTGAATTTCTTGTCAATCATGATTCTCAGTTAGACTCTGAACTTGTTAAGCAATCTTACATGACGTACAGTTTGTAGCAACAAATAAATATTTTCCTCATAAATTAGATCTTACCGGACCTTCTAAGGCACACAGTTTTTCCGCGTAATTATATCGTGAATCTTCATCCCATCTTTGTTATAAGCCTCTGGGTTTGAGTTTTGAACTTGGTTTGATGAGCACTGCATTATTGTTAGTTTGTAATTTATATCATTGAGTATCTAGGTCAGCTTACTTGATAGATCTTACTAAACTAGCCGCTTGACTTACAATATTTGATTATGAAGAAAAATTCTAAGAAATTAATTCATAGGTACGTGATCGCCATATATGGAACCCCATAACCTTGAAGATCATTAATGGTGTTTTTTTCATAAACCTTGTAGGTAGTTAGATGACAAATGTATTATCGGCATCACTCTATGTCTGTATAGATTCGGATGAATTGTGCATTGACTTAGGACATAAATATCATATGTTTGCTACTATCCCACGTTTATGAAAAATTTTAAGTTGAGCAGTCAGCACTTGTTTAGAGCTATCTCTACTTGTTTCTCCATAATTTTTGTTGTTGTTGTTGTTGATATTGGTAAACGCAAGTGTTCGAGTCAATATATACACGCACCACTGTTCTCATAGGACAAATTGTAGTCCTACAACATTTAACAATTAAGCTAACTAATGATTTGTTCATGGTCTGAAACCGCTTTTTAAATATGTTAAAAAGATGTATCCATATCTATCCATGCATATATGCATTCAATTTTTTATTTTATTTTTTTTTATTTTTTTTTTAATTTAAGAACATTTATGACTGAAATATTCCAATATAATTTATTGGTATGTTGTACATGATGTCATTTATTTGTTTCTATAATTAATTTATTTCCAAAATTGAAAATATAATTAGTGAGATTCTAATGTGCCCCATTGATGCTTTAAATTATATTAAAATTTAATTATGGATAATTTTTTTCGCTTCAAGGTTTGTTTTTTTTAAGAAAAAATTAATTAAAGCGTAAATTTTTTTTAGAACAATTAAAGCGTAGATTTTTTTTATAGAATAATTGAAGCGTAGATTAATATGCGTACAAAAAATTAACCTTAATCAGACAAATTATTAGTGGTGAATTGATACGTCCATAAATTATTAGCTATATGTTTTTCTTTTATAATGTTAAAAAAAATATGTATAAAAAAAAAATACACGACTAAAAGTGAGATTATTGTTCAATGTCGAAAGATATGATGAAACTAAAACTAGATAATACTATGATAAAAATATTCAATTATTATTTATAAGTTCAAATTGAAATCAGACCTTCAATTTAATGACTAAAAAGTTTTTTTTTTTCTTTTTTGAGATTGCAACTTTTTTTTTTTTTGAGAGTAAGGATTTGAATTTCGTGACCTTATGGTTCTTGATGTACGATGATTCCGTTGAACTAAACCGAGAAATCGACATCGAAGGAATGGAGACACGGGAGGTGTCTACAAATTAATGTCACAGATAGGTCTCAAACCTGAGACCTATCTAGGGAGCATCCCTTCAAAACTCAAGTCTTCAACCAACTGCGCCACCCCTTGGGGACTCCACTCACATCATACTTATTATTTGATTTTACTTTTAATCAGTTTTTTTGTCTCAAACACAAATAATCATTCACTTCATAATAATTACCGTAATCCAAAATACAAATAACTATTCTCCCATCTCTTTCATTTTCTTCTTCTGGACAAAATTTAAAACTCCCCTAGACGTTAAGGATGTGTTTGGGTCACCAAGAATAAAGAGAGAGAAGGGGAAGGAAATGATTCTCGATATTTGGATCATAGATGATCATTTTTTACATAATCATATTTTTTTAAAATTACATTTTTATTTCGTTACCAACTACTTTCTATTATTCCTAAGACAATTTTTTATTTTTTACTTTGTTCATTGTTTTTTCTTTCGCCTAAACTACAAAACGGTTTTTTCATAATCTTTCATTTCCCGCCGAAGCAAATAATCACTCCCCATCTTAATTTTTTTTTTTTTTTTTAATCATTCTCCGCTAAATTTTATACGATAACAAAAACATAATTATTTATCTAAATGTAAATATATATATATATATATATTTACAGTGGAAATATACTAAATTTGTACTTTTTGAAATCATTCAATATAACAAACACGATTAATAAAAAAAAGAAAAGGAGGAGTGAAATTAAATGAAAAAAAAAACACCTCGCCTGTTCTTCTTCCCCAATCATCCAACCTTTTTTTTCATAAAATTTCCTTCATTTTCTCGTTTCATTGCCCAAAACTCAGATCCGAAGATCTCATCCCAGTATAAATTCTCACATTTGTTCTTTCTTTTCGTTCTTTTATTTCCCTCACATTGACGTTAGAATCTTTGCCATTCGATTATTTTGCGGCTACGAGTCACATTCCATTCTTGTTCTTATCAATTCTCTAGGACGATGTCCTTTTCCAGTTGTAATCGCATTTCTCAATTTTGGCCTCATACTTGCGTTTTTATTCCGTTTCTTTATGTTTGAAGATGTAGGGATTATATATTGTGAGCTTTTGTGCGTGATTTGTGGCTTGAATGGAATTGATTTCCATTTGATTCGAAGGTGCGGATCAGAGGCTGTATTTGATGAATTGAATCCTGTGAAGAATCGAGGCGTCATCTGGATTGGAAAGGAGTCGTCCGGCGGGGAAGCAAATTTTGTGCCATTTTCTATGATGGAATATATTTTGAGTTGATTCATTTATAAAGGCGAGTTTGGTGGATTAATCAATTAGGTCATGGAGCATACTATAGGTGGGAAATTTAAGCTTGGGAGGAAGATCGGAAGCGGTTCATTTGGCGAACTTTACTTGGGTATGCAACTCATGTGCTTCTTTTTTAATTCGTTTGGTCTTGTAATTTACGTTCTTGTATGAGAAAAATGGCGGACATTGATGGTGTTTCGTTTTGTTTATATAGGTACGAATGTACAAACTGGAGAAGAAGTGGCTGTCAAGCTGGTAAGTGGGTCATTCGATTGTGTTTCCGTTTCTCTATGTACTGAGAAATTTGGAGCTGTTGGTTTTATCCTTTTCGCTGATATCGCGATCTAACCTAACCAATTATGAAATTTTTCGATTAAGAATAATAATGAGCATTTTTTCTTAACAAAGATCGTTTATCTGAGCTTTTTATTTTGATTTTTTGTTTTTTAAAACCATTGTTGGGGTCTCTGAGGGGTTATCTTGTTGGTTTTGGCTTAGGGTCTCTAAAGTATGCTTTATTGGAGATTTGTATAGTAATTGTAAAATCTCTGGTTGTCTTCTTGGTCCGAGTCTTGAGACATGCATGGGTACTCAAGCCCGTGTATGTCCCCATGCACGTCGTGACAGAGGCGAAACTCCAATTTCTAGTTATAAAAATAGCCTTTTTTGTGAACATCAGGTTGTGGAATATTGGCGGAAACTTTAACGAACACGTTAGCATTTCAAGTGTTGTTGTCTCCAGCAGTTAATTGTAGGGGGAAAAGCCGTTATTTTTGGTTGCTTATTGATTTTTATTCTTTCAGACATTGCTATTGAGTCGTTTTAGATCATTTTTGTCTTACCTTTCATTGCCAAAGAGGGAAGAAAAGACGTTGAATCTTGTTGTCTTTCTGAATTCGCTTTATATTTACTCTGTCCGATAATGAAGTCGTTCATTGTGTTGCATGATAACTGTATCTACCATTTGATTTATATTCTACATTGATAGAATCTTGTTTCCATAGGAATCTGCAAAGACCAAGCACCCTCAGCTTCACTATGAGTCGAAACTGTACATGCTTCTTCAAGGAGGAAGTAGGGTTTTTTTTTTTATATAGTTCTTTTACACTGAATGATATTAATAATACTTTCTTAGAAATATGTCCAACAGATCTAGTTT
>JBBMEG010076798.1:0-12280 GCA_037832605.1 Cyclanthera cordifolia | reverse complement strand
TAACCAATTAACCAACTAACCAATTAACCTCCTAACTAAGTAGTTGTTGTATAACTACCTTATTTGGATCCTATCATGATCAAGGAGTTGTGATCATTAACGAGTGTTGTGGCCACGTTTTCGATTTGTGTTGAATCGTAATCTCAATCCCTTTCGAAAAATTTGCTGGAGAACTTGCATTCCAGTCTTAAAGCTTCGTCCAATAGTGGGATTCCCAGATATATGCTTGAGCAAGTTAGAGGTGTCAGCGTTTAAGGGTAATGAAGATGAAGTTCCTATGGGTTGGCTTCATTGAGTTGAGAGTTATTTCATGGTTAATCGATTAAATGTTGCTGATAAACTTGATATTTACGTTATGTGGTTGGAAGAGGAGGCTTCAGATTGGCATCAATTAGAGGAAAATCCTTCTCTGATTTCTTCTTGGAGTGATTTTTGGTTGCTTTTATTGAATTATTTCTAACCTACATGGCAAGATAACTGTTATGCGTGACTTGCGAGAGTATCGCTGGTTGTTTGAGAAATATGTAGCTAGAATGAAAGATTTGTATGAAAATCTTTTGGAGGAAAAGTTTGAGAGTTGCCTTAAAGAAGAGGTACAGAGTGAAATGCGAAAACATCAACCTATTGGTTTATAAGCAAAAATGTTAATGACTCAGTTGAACGAAGATGATTCTCTTGTCCAACAGAGGTTGAAAAACAGTCAAACAAGTGGAATGAGCATGACCGTGAAGGGGAATTTGACTTAAGGGGTTTAGGTGTGAGTGGAACTGGGTCTAGCAGTTCGGGTGGTTCGAATTTACGTTCTTTTACTTTCATTCCTACTTGTTCGAGTAGTAATTCGTTCACTACTATAAGGTCCATGACTTTGTCAGTGAATAGACCATATAAACGTCTTTCAAATAGTGAAATTAGAATTAAGACATACAGGGGATTGTGCTTTTGTTGTGATGGTAAATTCTTTCCGTGGCATAAATGCAAGAAAAAAGAGTTACATGCCTTGCAAGTTTGAGTAGTCGTTGATGATGTTGATGTTGGTGAAACAGAGGATGAACTCATCCTCCCTCTTGATGAGGAAGTAGAGATAGCGGTGGTTTTGGATGAACATGAGATGCTAGCCTTGTCATTAAGCTTCTTTGCTGGTTTGAGTTTGCCAAAACTCAGGGTTTGGGGAAGCATTAGGGACTAGAGGTTGTGATTTTAGTGGATAGTGGAGCAACCCACAACTTGATTGTTGAGGATGTGATTCAACATTACAACTTCTGATTTTCCTTCAAGTGAGGACTATGGACTTTTGTGGGGCTCAGGCGGTTCCATTCGTGCAGCCGGTATTTGTAGGAGTGTTCTACATCTTTTGGATTTGGCCATCCTCGGAGTATTGTCTATGATTGGAATATAGTGTTTACAAGTTTGTTTTAGTGTGTCCAGAATGAAGATGTATCAGAGCACAACATATCTTCCTCAGACGGATGGCCAGACTGAAGTTCTCAACCGTAGTTTGGAGTCGTTTTTACTGTTTTATGATGACTCAACCAAAGGAATGGGCCAAATGGATTCCTTGTCCAGAATTTAGCTTTTATACTTCTTATCCCACAGCCGCGTGAACGACTCCGTTTGAGGTTGTTTGTGGGCCGCCTCCTCCTCCCTTGTTGGGGTATGATCTGGGCAGTACCTCTTGTCCGCGGTTGATTCTTTTTTGGCAGATTGGGATGTGACGTTACGAACATGGAAGGATTTGCTCCATCATGCTCAACAGTATATGTCGAAGGTTGCTAATCCTAAGGGTTGGGATTAGGCTCATGTGAGTGTTGATAGTTGGACATTTCATATTAAGTGGGTTTAGCCCTCATTTGGGCAGTTATCTTTGTAGAATTCTCTTGTTGAGATTGGATAGAAAAGAACTCTTATAATCCTTAGCAAGCTAATAAAATTGGCTAGATTCTACCATTATAGTGAGCATATCTCAACAATAATTAACGTCTGTAATCAGCTATAGAATCCCTCTACCTGTGTATACCTCCCCTCCCCAAACCACATTGAACTAGAAAAATGAAGGGTGGTAGAGTTCTATAGGCATACGTCCCTAATGTCAATTACATTTGTTCATGTTTTCAGTTAAAACTGAAGTAAAAAATATTTTCCATTTCATTTTTGCGTGCTAATGACTCAACACAACGACAGGACGTGAAGCAAGAATTGATTATTGACTTGGTTGACCAATGCCGGTCTTATCAAAAGCATGTCATGCTGCTTGTAAATAGTACAGGGTAAGCATGATTTTACTTTATTTTATTTTTACAAGAAACAAAATACGGGTATGTTTGGAGTGGTGCGATGGGATGAGATGGGAAGGAAAGGGATCTCTTTCCATTACTGTTGAGTTCTTATCTCATCAATCACTAATTTACTTTCACACTACTTTTTTCCCTTCCCACCGTAGCCAAACATACCCTACATATTTTAGGAAAAATGCATAAAGGAACAGCCTAGGGGCGGGTAGAGGCAACACCAGCTCAGTGCCTCTCTTCTCTCCCTCTCCCTCTTTTCTTTGTTGTGAACGTCAATGCAGCAAAAGATAGAAATGGGATGCTTTGTTTTCCTTATTTATACTCTATACGCTGACTATTGTTTTCACCACCAGAGATGAAGAACTTTTATGTCAGGGATTGGCTTTGAATGATTGTCTACAGCGAGTACTTGAACAGCATGATGACATTGCTCATGGAATTACTACTAGGGAAGCAACAGGAGCCGAATCATCAGCTCTTCCAATTATAAATGTCAGCCACGATGATGATGAATCGGAAGATGATCTTGCTCAGTTAGCTCGGAGGTATTTATAATTTTTTTTTCCTACAGAATGATCTTCATATAAATCTGGTCAGTGCTTACAGTGTTTTTGATAGTTCGATTGGGCTTGAATGGTTCATTCTTGTTAGGAGTTCGGACATGATTATTGTATATACCTGTGCGATTTTGGGCTTGAATGGTCCACTATTCCTATTTTATATTTGGTTGAAAAACCATTTTGGTCTCTAGACATTCACCTTTGTTCCATTTTTGTCTCCAGGCTTTCAAAAGTTCAATTTTAGTCTTTAGACTTTCAAGTTTGTTCCATATTGGTCTCTCAACTTTCAAAAGTTCAATTTTAGTCCCTAGACTTTAATAAAAGTTTAAAATTGGTCCTTATAATAAATTTAAATTAATATTAAATGAAATTGGTTCAATAATGTTAATAATTTTAATACTAAGTAAAGAAAATATGTGACATATTTTTAAAGTTAATATTGATAAGGATGACAACCCTACCCAAATCTCCACATTGATATGATATTGTCTACTTTGGGCATACACCCGCATGGCTTTGCTTTTGGTTTCACCCAAAAGGCCTCATATCAATGGAGATGTTTGTCATCACTTATATACCCTTGATCTTCCCCTATTCTAACCGATGCGGGACACTTTGTTTGCATCCCCAACAAATATGATATATTTTTTAAGAAAAATTAATAAAAAAATTATAATATGGACCAAATTTAACTTTCTTTTGAATGTTTAGGGTCTAAAATTGAATTTTTGAAAGTTTAGGGATCGAAACAAATCTGAAAGATAAGGGACAAAAATGGAAAAACTTGAAAGTCTAAAGACTAAAATTGAACTTTTGAAAGTCTAGGTTCCAAAATGGAACAAAGGTGAAAGTCTAGAGACAAAAATGATATTTTCATGGAGGCTCAAAGTATGAATTGTAATTTGTTGCAGATCATCTAGAGATAACTCCGAAGGACGAAGCCGAAAACCAGCCAATGCTAGTACAGAAGCAGCTCGTGTCGGCCCTCTTCTACCTCCTCCACCATCATCAAAGAAGCCTTTTGTTGCAGGAGGCAGCAGCAATGTTGATTACCTCAGTGGCGATTCTTACAAATCAGATGATGCTTCTGAAACCTCTCGTCCACCTATTACAGTTCCTCCAACTTCAACGCTGCCGCCATCTTCTTCACCCCTTTCCCTTGTGGGACAGGCAGTGTATGACGAACCAACTCACTCGAGCAGGTCCACGGATTCGCTGCCTCCAGCACCATGGGGATCACAGTCCCAAAACTCACCCTTTCTTGCTCCCCCACCATCAAAATATGACCAGAGACAGCAATTTTTTGACCAACAAGAAACTCGCGGGTCAGGTTCCTCTTCCTCATACGATAGCTTAGTCAGACATACCGAGAGCCTGTCCCTCAATCAACCAACTCCAACCAAAGAGGACAAGCAAGAGGATGCGATGTTTAAAGATCTGGTTGATTTTGCCAGAACTAGGTTGTCCGCATCGTCAAAGCCGAACCAATCTTTGTGAACATTTTAGAAAAAGATTTGAGTTTATGGTTGGTACAGATTATATAAAGTTGTGTTTCAGCCCATCAGGTTGTAATGGAGATTTTATCAATTACCAAATTATCTTTTGGAATAGGAAGCCGGGTGCTTGGGTTGTGTGTATGTGTTTCTGGGTGGTTGTTAATGAATCCTGCAGTTTATTGCATTTATATTTGGTGTTATAATTCCAAAAGGTTATTATCGGTATAGAATGACTTTTCAGGTGCTTATAGACATAACCTGCCTTGATTTGCAAACAACTTGACAAAGTTTGGCATTATTGGGTTGTTAGGGACATTATTGACTTTTGCCCACTTTTATCAGTTCCTCATGTTTGTTCTTCCTCTTCGGGCATCAGCTTCTATTTCTAAGTATATTTTTTTTCGTTTTTAGTTTCAATTAGTCTAAACAATTATTTTAAGTGATTATAAATTTGATTTATAGATCGTTTGGATGTTGTTATTTGTAAATGAGTTTAGTTAATAGCTCATTTGAATGATAGATTGTGTAAAGTTATTACAAAAATAAGAAATAAGTGATTAGAAATAAATGATTATTTTGAGTGATTATAATACTTTGGTGTATATTGTTGTTTGAAGAGGAGTTGCAAAAAATTATTTTTAATAACTTATTAACATTGCAAAATAAATGCCCTTTAAGTATTTAGACGAAAGTGCTTGTAAAGAGGTTTTACTATTTGATTAAATTTCTTAAGGGTGTTTGTCTTGTGTTACAAACGTACTACTAATAATGATTTTTTTAAGTCTTTAAACAATCATATTCAAATAAGTTATTGTAATTATTCAAAATAATCAGGGAGAGGGACAACCAATCCTAGAGGATGTTATATGGTGACTCAAATTAATGATCGAGTGGATGTTAATGCATTACTAGTGCCAACTGATGCTTGCATTGGTAATAATCACTCATTTCTAGCCATTTATTTTCAATCATTTATTTTAATCACCAATTAACTTCTAAAATAATTATTAACTTTTAACCACATCCAAATGTGGTATTGCCGGTAAACACTCTACCAAAACTATCATCCAAGCGAGATATAGCTAAAAATCAAGTTTATAATCATTCAAATTAACTTCTCATTTATAATCACTCTACAATTCCACACTCGATACCTTCTTAAGTTTCCTCTAAAAGCAAGGGCGAATCGGAGTAAACATAGCTAAAGCGAGCATTTTTAATGAAACTTTATGTACAAGTGTATTTCAAATTGTATTTTTTAGTTTAATTACGCATAAGACTAAGGAGTGTTTGGTTTAAAATATTTAGTTTTCAATTTTGAGAAGAAACACCATAAAAAATAATAAAAGTTGAAGTAGAAGAATTTTTTTTGAATATAACAGTTATACTTTTTCATTATAATATTCTAATTTAATTTGGAAAGTAAATTAAATACTGATTAAATCAATAATTAAAAGATGTAATTGTTATAAGATTTATGCAATTTTTTCAAAATTTTAATTAGCATTCAAATGGTCAAATTTCACTAAAAAAAAAAAAATAATGATGACATCAAAATATATTTATTGGGTAAAAATATTAAAAAAAATGAAGGAAATGCACAACAACAACAATAGAAAATAGAAAACCACATGCTTTTCATTTATGATATATGGAGGTCCTTATATTAAATATCATATAAAAATAAAAACTCAGTCCATTATTTGTTAAAACAAAAAGGGTACCTGCCCTTACAAAGGACCCCCCTAGTGTTTTATTAATATATTTTCTTTGAAGTAGTGATGGGTGTTATATATATCACTTTGTGGTATAAAATATTTCTGCTTTGTTTGCTAAATGGCTAACAACAGTTTGTCAAAGACTACTGCATCCATTAATTAAACTAATTCAAAATCAGCTTCACTTTACATTGTTTCTCATTTCAACTACATTAAAACTTATTTAAATTTAAAAACATTTCCCCTTTGTTTGTGCAAACCAGACTTCAAAAGTGGTTTAATATTACACGAGTGGTTTTGTTTTGGGTTCAATGCTGGCTTGCAACCAATTCATAATATAATAGCTATACTTATTAATTCAAAAAACAATTAATGTACTGTTTTCTTTTCCTCTATCAAGAATATAAATATACAAAATATGATATAGGTAAATCTAATATTAAAAAAAATATCATTTACTAACTATACAAATATAATTTAATAGCCTTCCGGCACCAATACAGAAAAATAAGTTCACCCGATGATTTTCAAGCTTTTTTATTTTTTATATAACTGGAAATCAGAGGTTCGCTCCACTACACATTTGGGGGCGCTCTGCCCGTCCTAATGTGTAGACCTGAGAGACAACAAGAGATTTTACAATTGAACTCACTCTTGATATTCAAACTTTGGACTTGCAAGGGTAGCATGCTTTAAAGTTCTCGTCTCTACCAACGAGTCGCACCTTGAGGACTTGAATTCACTAATCTTTCTCTATCATTCAAAAAGTAGAAAAGTTGTTTTCATGATAAGAATTGATTCTGGGGCGGTTGAACAAATGATGATACCACCTCTCATTGGCTAGATATAAATTAGAAAATCCAAACTTATTAGAGAGTAGAACTAGCAAGTTGAGATCGACTGCGAATATGCATCAACTTCAAAAAATCAGCGGTACTTATTCTTGTCACGAATAAAATAGCAATCAAATTCAATGTCTTTTGTCCTCTCATGAAAAACTGGATTATTCGTCTAATCGACGACAGACTGATTATCATAAAATAGAAGAACGGGCGTAGAAATGGAAACTTGAAGATCAGAAACTAGGTAAGAAAACCATGGCAATTCACAAGTAGCCAATGATATCAAACAAGAATCTCTTAATTAAGTTTTTTAGAAAAGAGAACAAAAAGTAGATTATTAATTAATTCAAATGAAATATCATTGGCTACTAAAAGCATTTATTTTTAAATTAAACCCAAAAACTCAAGAATTAATGTAAAGCAAAACCAAACTTCTACTTGTGGATTTTTTTTTTTTTTTTTTAATTCTACTTGTGGAATTAAACTCATAATTGCTACTTAATTAATTCACACACTTGCAAATTAACAACTCTGACAGCAAGGATTTCTTACCCTCAAAACCAAATAAAATATATTAATCATATTTTAATATATCAATAAATAAAAAAAAAATATATATATATATATATATAGTACATATCTTGAACTTTGCAACAAAGGGCCCACAATTTGTTAAATATTTTATATAATTCTTCAAAACTTCACTGAAACTTAGATTCTTTTTTTTTTTCCTTTTTTTTTTTTTTTTGTTATAATTAGGTAATGAAAATGGCAAGAATAAAACAAGTTTCCTTTTGTCTGCCATTGTTAAAGCTTTTCAACAACAAAACTAGTTGGCAACTTCCTTACATTACTCAACCATTGTCTCCTTCCATGCTCTCTCAAAAACCTCCCTTCTCCCTTTCAAGACTTTCAACACCAAAGATTCATAATTTCCAAATATCCAATTAAATTCACCATGCTAGTTTCTTTGAGGTTTAGATTCATTCTTGTCTTAATCCTTCTTCTTGCTCTCGCCTCCGCATCGTCCGAGGCTGCGAGGTCTTTGCCAAGGGAGATCAATTGGGAGCAGATGATGCCGAAGAAGCTACCATCTTCGTCATCAGCACCGTCAAAAGGGACAAACTCCAATGCTTCTTCGTCTTCTAAAGGTACGAAAGTTAATCGGAATCTACCCAGAAAGGACGGAAAGGTTTAGCCACTTGCACCATACATATCCAGAAGATCACAACAAGAAATTTTACGATTAAGTGTACTCGAAAATTTTTGAATATAAACCTAAAAGATAGGATTTTTTTTTTTGAAGATTTTGACCTTTTGTCAACAAGACTGCCTTCGGAGATGATATCTTCCTCTCCTTAAATCTTCCCATATACAATTTCTCAATCGAAAAAGTTGCAACCGGAAGATTGGAGAAGAGAGTTAGGGTGGCGTTTTGAGAATCCCAATATTGTTTTATATTGTAAAAATGAGGAGAACACTTCTTAGTATTTTGAGATATGACATCATATCTCATCTTTAATTAGTTTTGAGATGAAATTTCATGTTATTAAAATGCGACGAGACCTCGTGAACTATATATGAGATTTTGATTGATGGGCATGGCATATTGGGATTTGTCTATATCAACCCATAATCCTAGCCTTAAATCCTATACTTTAACATTTATGATATTGTTATAGATCAATTTTCATCATTATTTTATCCTTCTATGAGCAAAAGGGAAAAATAATAGAGGAAGAGGAAAATAAAAATGTAAGGAAATTGAAAATCTCATTTATTTATGATGTATCTTTTTTTTTTTTTTTTTTTAATCATGTATGTTGTATACAAAAATTCTTTAAGGTCTGAAATCTTTTTCCCTAAATTTGTTGTTGAATTATTCCCTATTCAATTAAATAGGAATAGGCAGTTTCTATTAATTAAGGTGACATAAATTAAATTTCATGCAATATTATTAGTAAATAATGAAGACATTATGTAATGTTTATTTGAGAGATATAATGATATACTTTCAATTATTTCTATTATATTTCTTTAATTTGAATTGAAAAATAAAAGTAAGAAAAGTAGGGTTTTAGATACATATACATATATATATATATATAATGTTTTGGTCCTTGGAAAAAATAAAACTCCAAATTGGTTGTAGGCAATTTGAGGGCATTCTATATATTAAACCGCCTCTCGTTTGAGTGTCATCTCTGTAATGATTGACTTCAACTAGTGAACTTAATGCAAATTAATTAACTTAAAACTATGTAGGTAAGTGATATTGAGGTATGTCTTGTCGAGTTAAGAACAAGGTGAAAGAACTATACACAATAATAATATATATTATTTATTTTTAATTGTTTTTTTTAATCATTTTGCACAATTGAATAAGTCCTAGCTATTTAATTAACACTCGAAACAAATGTAGTTGACATATAAATTGATTTTGTTCGAGTTAATAACTTAAAAAGTTTACGATATGTGATAGAGTTGTATGTTTTATTTTGGTAAAAGTTTTGATAATATCCATTTTGTAATGATTATGAATGATTTGATCTAAGTCACCAACCAAATACGTAACTACAAGGGTGAATCGAACATTTGATACATGCAACTATAATTATAAACACGACTCTCCTCCCACATAATTTTCAATTCAAAATTGTTTGTGTGCTGCCATTGACATGGCCGGTTTTGTCTCCGAATTGAGTCTGATTCTCTTGTTGTTATTCAACTATTAAACAATCAAAGTTGTTGACGAACTCAATTTGGAAATATGCAACACTTGACAATATGCATTCAATGATACTTATTAAAAAATGTCATGATCTAAAGAGAATAGATGACGTGCGATACAATAATTGCAGTAAAGTATCATCTAATTAACAAGTTTTAATGACACTTCTAAAGAAGTAACATCTAAACAAAATAGATGATATGCAATGCAGTAATTGCAAAAAAGTATCATCTAAAACATTTGTGATACTTTTTTAGAATCATTACGTATATCCTAATTTTGTAATAGTGAAAGTTTATCATTTATTTGGCGCAAAAATGGCAATTCAAATGACTGAAGATTGTCCTTTCGCAACTACAAACTTTATATCAAACCGAGTTTGATTCTACTCGTTTTATTCTCAAAAAAAGACTCACGCATAATTTGTAATATTCGTAGATACAACTTGTTCTACGGAAGTATCAGTGCATAAGAGTTCAACTATGGCTAACCATAGTAAGTTCAATTAAATTAATTTTAATTAGATGGTTAGCTTAAAAAAATGTATGTTTAATTAGTCAAAAAAATATATATATATATATATATGTTTATAAGATCCACAAGCTAGCTGGCCGTTGAGGAGATTAATTTGAAAGTTGACCTCTCTTCAGGTTCAAGGGTGCTTCAACATTTCTTTTAAATTGTAAAGCTGATGTTTTTCAAGATTTAAAGTACTAATAGATTTGCAAATTCATGTTGACTTAAACCCTAGCGACGGTTTGACGTTTCAAAGTTTTATAAAGATATCGTTAGGAACTAGATATACTGTGGACATCCATCTCAAAATCAAGAGTAGCTCATTCTATCTTTTATTTATATATATATATATATATATATATATATATATATATATATATATTTATGTATATGTGTTGAAGAACCTCCGCCATAACATTTGTCACAAGGTGAGTATCTTCAACAATCTACAACAGATATTCAGTTTTTATAATCACTCGTCAAACAAATTTATCCACACGAGTTATATTGCTACAATTTCTTTTTTAAACCGATTCAAAGTACGATTCTCAAAATAACTCCTTATACAATTACTCATTCAGACCCTTCTTAGATAGTATGTAAAGCGTTATTGTGTATAACTATGTGTTGGGAAACACAATGGTTGGAGGATTATAATTTAAAGGAAAATAGTTGGAGAAAACCTGGATTGAGATAATACCAAAGACGCACAAAAAAAAAATAATGCACCAAAGGACAGAAACAACGATATTCAACCGACAACAAAAATAAAAAACTTGTCTTCTTATGAATAAGGAAAACGAGTTTGAGAAAGTGTGTTGGAAATAAATATTGTATCTATATTTTCTAAGATTTATTAGATTTGATATTAGAATATACCAGTAAAATTCGATAGGATTTATTAGATATTGTCAGATATAATTTAGGGATTTGTTAGGAAATCTTCTACAGATTTAATATTTCATGTACTATATAGATGTGAGAAAAAAGTTAAACAGAAAATCAAAAATTTAGACATTTCTCAAATTTATCATGCTCTTCAGTACTGCAAAAATTTAGGATAAATTATAAATCTGGTATGGTTTGAAAAAAAAGTTAGAATTTAATCGTTATATCGACGTACGTTAAAGAAGAAAAAAAAAAAAAAATTTTAGTCTCTCCGTTTTGTTGATGATACTAAATGGTGGTTAACGGGTGTTTATGGTCGTGCAAAGAGGAAAAAAGACATCATTTGTGTGTTATTGAGAGAAACGAAAGAATCTTTGATGATAAGTGTACATACCCAAATCTAGTGAAGCTTGTCGGGAAAATAGTATTATTTGTGCAGCTTCTTGGTGTATGAAAAGTTATAAGTTATTTACTTCGTCCTTATAACGTTAAATTGGAGAGCTTTTTTGTAACTTTTGGTATGTTCCTCTCATACCTTTTTAAATACAAGTATACGCTTTTTAAAAAAAAAATGTCCTTATACGATTATTTAAAAATCTTGACTTTAGTACTTCTATAATTTAGAGAAATATAAAATTTAGTTTCTATATTATTTTAGAGAAATATAGAATTTAGTTCTTGTGGTTTTAAAAAATAGAATATAATACTTATGATTTGATAAAATCTAAAAGAATAGTTTATACATTCCATAAATCAGCTAATTAAATATCTAGATGTGATCGATGTATGAATCATACATTTTTTTTTATCTAATCAATTACTTATCCTACATTCTCGTCATTAAATACAAAAAATAACTAACTTCTACCTATTTTATTTACTAACAATTATAAACAACATAGACCATTTTTTAGATTTTATAAAATCTTGAGGACTAAATTCTAATTTTCAAACTATAGATATTAAATTGTAGATTTCTCTAAACCATATGAACTAAAAGTCTTGATTTTTAAATCATAAAATCTAAACTCTAACTTTCTTGAACCATAAGAAACCAAATTTATAATTTACTCCGATTTTTTTTTTTTGTCAAAACAAAAAATTTGTGGCACCTTAAAAAAAAAAAAAAAAAAAAAAAAAAAAAAAAACTAAAGACGAGGGCATAGACAACCCTTCAAATGTCATTGGAATTGTCAATAAAACAAAAATTATATATTGTTTTTTTCATTAAGATTATTGATATA
>JBBMEG010076776.1:0-12281 GCA_037832605.1 Cyclanthera cordifolia | reverse complement strand
TTTTTGAATTTTTTTTTTTTTTTTTAGTGTCGGTCAAGAATTGGTGTCGGTCTGACCGACACTAAAAATGCTGACCGACACCAAAAAGCCGACACTAAATGTGACCGACACCAAATATTTTGGTTTGACCGACACCTATTCCCTTATTTGTTGTAGTGCTTGAAAATCATATCCAACTTTGTTGTTCTTCCCACTGGATGTGCCAATATTACACCTTATTTTTCAGGTGCAATCTTTACTATTTTGTAATCCCAAACTGCAAGTAAAACATAGTACTCTGCCTCTAATTTTCTAAGGGTGATGCAATTATGGTGGGCTGATTCGGAGCTCTAAGTTCAAATTCGGACACCGTTCTTCAATTGAAGATTCTTGACAATCATATCTAATTTCGCTTCCAATTTCACATCATTTATAGTTATAGATATTGTTGTTTAAGTCATTTCTTGAACTGGCTCGTTAGTTTTGGCTATAAGAAACAGGTTGTTCATAAGCTTCCTTCTTAATGAGTATTCTAGTAATTCTTAATCTCATTATCTGCTAATTCAGGTAATCTCATTATGTGCTAGTTCATAAGCAATTAAAGACCACCTATACTGTAAATATTGATTTTTTTGTCAACAATGAATATCAACTATACTGTTGATTACGACTATGTTATAGCAGTTATGCTTTCTAGTCGGAAATTACAGTATAATGCAAGAAACGAAGAAAGTGTAAAATGGAATGTATTGTGATCCAAACTGGATAACAAATATGATGTGTTGAACCCCAGGTTTGTTGATGAATAGAACTCTGATATTTACTCAAGTGGGTGTCAATGAAAATCAGGAATTTTCCACAAGGAAGTTCAAAGTGAAGACTTTTTGACAGTATACGTGAAACCAAGGATGTGATTTTATATCTATCCGATTTCATCGAGCGATAATCGGGACAAGTGCAGGACTAAGTGTCAAAACTGTAACTGTCAGGCGTATTCGAAAATAGAGGTGAATTAATGAGGGATTTAGTTGAAAGTCAACTAAATTCTTTAGGAATAACATTTCTCCCTTCAAGAATTATGAGGCGGGGAATATAAGTGATGTAACCCATAGACTTTAAATTGCGCAAAATCAGTAACAAACTGTAAAATTAAGGTCTATGTAATAACCTTGGATTTGTGGGGTTTGAGAATTAAGTCCGTAAATACTACTACATAGGCTACGTTGTTTATTTTTTTGGGTGATTATTACTAACTTATCGGTATTTCGTATTTCATTCGTCGCTCGTTTTTAACAAATCAAATCAAAAACTAATTTACGAAACTAGAATGGAGCTGGAATGGAAATTGATTTTTGTATTCATAATCTTTATCTTGAAGACGTCATTGCAGGTATCAGAAATGTAAATGCTTTAATTTAAGACATTCTGCTGTTCTTTATCATTTCTTATTATCTGATTGACAATATTTTTCATTAGGTAAGAGGAAGTTACTATGGTAACATCAATTAACTTGGCTCAGGAGTTCGTTGGCACCGAAAAGTGGGCCAGGAAATTTACTCGTCACTTTTTTTAACATTTGCGCAAGAGGTATATGATATGAACTAATTATGATAATGTTAATAACATCCAAATTTCTTGAGTTTGTAATGTCTATTGATTTTTACAGAAAAAGGAGAGGTGGACTGCATCTATGGTGACCAAATCAACAACAATGGATCCACTGTACAGCTTGCCTCTCAATGTTTCCTGGACTTCTCTTCAGGAGTTGAAAGATGGAACTGTACTCATCCAGTGGGCACATCTATATGAGGTAAAAGTTTAAATCCCTCATTAATTCACACGGTTGTGAACTACAATTAATTTAATTTAGTATTTAGGTTAAAATACTATTTTCGTCCCTAGACTTTCTTTGTTCCATTTTGGTTCCTACATTTTCATTAATCTAATAACTATGTGGTTTTCAAGAATTAGGAGGTGGGAAATACAAGTATTGTAACTCCGTAGACTTTAAATTACAAAAAATTAGTAACAAACCTTAAAATTAAGGTCTCTTTGATTACCTTTAATTTTTGGGATTTGAGAATTAAGTATGTAAATACTACTCCATACACTACCCTGTTTATTGTTTATTTTTTTGGGCAATTATTACTAACTTTCCCATATTTCGTTCGTCACTCATTTTTAACAAATTAAATAAATACAACTCATTTCAAATCATTCATTTATAACCACTTCTTTCTAACTCATCAAAATAGACACTCACTTTTTAACCACGTCAAAATGAATTATTGTCAGTTATTATCCAAATGAGCTTATTACTTGCGATCTCTTTACAAAAATCTTCATTCGAACGAGCTATTATTGAAATTTAAATTTCTAATCCATAATCAAAGGTGAAATTCACAGATTGAACCAAGATATACCCAAAATCTTATGTGAGAAAGAAGCACAATCCACGAAGTTACGTGAAAGATGAAAGAAGTTTAAAGCTAGATGCTGAACTTTGTGCCTCTGAGTCTTTAAAGTCTGAGGTTTTGCAATTAAGAGGTGAGACTGAGTAATTGAATATTTTGAGGAAGGATTTGTCTGCGAAAGTTCAAAGCCTCACTAAAGACGTTACTCAATTGCAAGCCGAAAATTAGCAGCTAAATGCTATGAGAGCTGATATGGATGGATTGCACAAGGAGGTTCTTGATGCCAGGTTTGAAATGGAACTTTTATTTGATTGGGGTTGGATCCTAGTCTATGTTTTGTTCTCTTTCTATTTAAGATTTTGAACTGTGAGGACAAGTCGAGATAAACATCTAAGCATATTGTTAGTCTATTTGGGAATCGAATTGATCGTGCGCAATAATGTCAGAAGGGCTTATGAGTATGAAAAGAAAGCCAACTTAGAACAAATTGAACAAAAGCAAGCGATGAAGAAGTACCTTGTTTCATTGGCTCGTGAAATTGAGAAACTGCGAGCAGAGAAGCTCAACATAGAGAGAGCACGGGGATTAGGTTAATTCTAACCTGTGTCAAGTTCTTGCCAGTTTTTGATAAATTATTCATGAGATGATTCAAAATTATACAACATTTGTTGTAATTAATGACTATCATGGTGTTGTATCATCAAAATACCTTCGACTGAATCAGAAAGATAGTATCATGCAGTCATTTTTTCTTAGCACGCTTTAACTATTCTCAGAAGAGAGTTTTTATCTTGTTTTTTTTTGTTTTTCAGGTTGTTTACATTGCTCATCCAGATCATGCTATATTTTTGTCTATTTCCTCTGTTTTATTTTATTAAAATGTGCAAGGTAAAATTAATTTTAACACAATTTAGTGGATAAGTACTAGGTTGGTGATAGTATGAGCCATGAGGATTTTTTTGGGACACTGCATGATACTAGTTTGTCAATTTTCTTGCTGTGTTTTGTAGCGAACAGGATGTATTAGGAGAGAAGTTTTACTTGGTTGCTGACCATCATGCAGTTTCAAGATCTAATGAGAAGTGGATGCCCTCTTGTTGGTATTTCAGATATAACTTTGTGATATAGGGGATTCCACTGAATTCATTAACCAGACATTATAAATGCACTCTCGTTTCTTCAGGTACACAAGACCATTTCCATTTAATAAAATATTTCATTTGCCCTCTTTATGAGAAGTTTCAAGATCTAATGAGAAGTTTTATTTTGTTTACAGCTTAGAAAGCATCTAGTAACTAGTAACGGATAGCTACATTGATGATTCCATTCCATTGTTAGATGAATATGCTGCTGGTAAAACAATTTTGGGGGAAATGGTCTAGATTCTGGAATAGGAAGTCCACACCTCTTTTAGTTTGTATTATTACTGTTGAAAGATTGGCTAGTCTAGAAAACCAATGATTCGATCTTTTGGATCCTTTTTATCAAAACTAAATTTTTCTACCTAATTGAGATTTTAATTTTACCTACTTTTTTGGTTCAAGGTTAGAATTTGTAGAAGAAGAATTCTATTATAATGTGATAGTATCCAAGATTTAGAACCCAAAATATGTATTTTAAATATAAAAGATAAAAAGAAATACAAACTGACCAAGTATTTGTAGGTACTTGGAACCTTCCATTCTTGAACACTCCCAAGCCCAATACAATAATAGCTACATGGATCCATTTCTCTATACACAATCCCTCTATTTATAACCAAAAGTCTAACAAATTCCTTAATTAAATGCTCATGCACCTCTATATGAATACACACCTACAAACTTTCATTCACACCTTATCTTGTTGCATGCATCCATTTTTCTTTCTTCTTGTCTTGTTGCTTCAACATTTCTTTGATACGTAAACCTTTGTACTGATTTTTTGCTTGATATAATCGTTCTTCTATTAATTAGCTATAATTTTACAAGTAGAACTTTAGAATGCAGAGTACAAAAGAACGAAAGAAATATCTAGTTTATCTGAATAATTATTTAAGTTGAGTCTTATAATGAACTCACTTGGGTCTACACCCAATTAAAGAGGTAAATATATGATATATCCATTCTCTTCTCTCTTCCTCTCTTTTGAATTTTAGTTTCTCAAAAGCAATAACTTTCGTTTCTCTTTTTAATTTTAGTTTCTAATTGTTTATTGACTTTAATTTCTTTATGTTTTGTGTGTGAACTAATTCAAGCAAATAAAGAAGTCATGTTAAAGAGAGAATATAGAGATGATTCAAGCGTGGATAGTGGCTGACCAAACTTTGGTCTATATCTAATTCAAGAGGTAATTACATTCATTATCATTCTCTTCCTCTTTTGAATTTTAGTTTCTCGAAAGCCATAAACTTTCTTTTCTATTTTGAATTTTTGTTTATAATTGTTTACTTATTGAATTCAATTTATGTATGTTTTGTTTATGAACTAATCAAAGCAAATAAACGAGTCAGGTAAAAGAAACACACAAGAATCTAAAAGACGATAGCGAGATGAACAAGCATGAATAGTGGTTGACAAAATTTGAGTCTACATCCAATTCAATTAGTAAATATATTCTTTTTCTTTTTTTTCATCAAAATGGTTCACAAAATACACTCAGAATACTTCATAAGCATCCACATATCATGAACTCAAGTCTCATAACACTATCACCCATTTGAACTGGTTTCTTTTTTTACTTCTCTTAATTCAATTATGAACTATATAAATGAATTTCCTATGTTAAATATGCTGGACTAAAATAATTGTGAAATGCATTATTGTTTCTTTTTTTGCGATAATTTATTGGATAGTTAACAAATTGATATGACTGTTGCAAATTTTTGTGATTGTTATTTCTTTTTACGGTGTTTCGAAACTTAAATGCATAATTGTTTTTGAAAATTTTGTTATGTTTGTACATTGGTTACTTGTTAGTTAATAGTTCAAACTGAGTGTCATTATTATTTACCATGTAGCTTTGAAAGATGTATGACGACCTGATTCTCTTTAGGACTAAGTAGACATCTTGATTTAGTTGATTTATATATGTTGAACAACTGAAAATCTAAAACATTACCATGCACTTCCTTCAACCTTATAAGAAGGTTGCAAGTTCACTAAAATATTATTACATGACATTACCATACACTCCCTTCAACCTTGTCATGTTATGAGCCTCTAAAAGTGAAACCCTCATATCGATTCCTTCAGCGTACCTTTTTAGCTCAGGAAAAATATTTCTCTTAATAGTAGGATAACTTCTTTAGGCTTGTTTTCATGTTTTCCTAGTTGGAAGCTTGAGTCTCTTGATTATATTGAGAAATATTTAAGTTCTTGACAAATGAATACCATATACCTGTTCACCAACTAGGATTAATTTTTCTTTTTCCCTGACTTAGATCCTATTCACCGCCACAATAACACTCATGTTTATCAAAAACTCTTAAAGATGTATGTTTTTCACTTAGGAACATGTTTGACATCTTTCAAGAGGATTGCATAGTTGTCTATGATCAGTTTTAGTATCACTGAGCTTCCCGAACCACTTCACAAGTGTGGTTTCCTTATAAAATAAGTCTCATTCCCATTGTTTGTACTCCTCCAACCATTCTTTGGTTGATGTCATTAAAACTATACTTCCTAAATCCAAGACTCAATCTCTATTTTCTTATTTTAGTTTCTTTTCTCTCACATTCTTTTAAGATGTATATAAAATCAAAACATATCATTCTAGAAGTTTGTTCAACACTTCCATTTTGTTTATTTCACTCAAGGATTTCATCAATAGTGAAGTGCTACGGAAACGAAGAGTTGGTGGATAAAATAGTCGGAAGAAAAATGGAGATATTTGAAGAACCTTGCAAAGAAATGTATGTTTTGAAAAGTCATAAATTTACTTTTCTCTTTTAAATTTTAGTTTCTAATTGCTTATGTATAGACTTTCATTTATTTATGTTTTGTTTATCAAGGAGATGACTCAAGCATGTATAGTGGTTGACCAAGCTTTGTTTTACATCTAATTCAAGTGGTAAATGGATTCTTTCTCATTCTCTACCTCTTTTGAAAAGTCATGCGAAAGAAACAACAAGAATCTAAATGAGAATAGCCAGAAGACCCAAGCATGTATAGTGGCTTACAAAACTAGTGCCTACATCCACTTCTATTGGTAATTGCATCATTCTTTTTCTTTTTATCGAAGTGGTTACTAAATTCACTCACAACACTTCACAAACATCCCAATTTCTTGAACTCAATTTTCATAACACAAGCATTAATTCGAACGCAGTTTTTTAATTTTTACTTATCATAATTCCGTTTTGAACTATATAAATGAATGCCCTAGGTTGAATTTTTTGTTTCTTTAATTGCGATAGTTTATTAGGTAGTTATGAAATTGATTCGATTGTTGCAAGTTTTAGAGATTGTTATTTCTTTTTACACTATTTCGTTGAGCTGCTATTATTTGTATATGAACTTACAAACACAAAGCCTAAAACATTAAGAATTAGGAATATTGTTAGCCTCAATATCATAATTCAGTTCCTTATGCCATATAATAAGTAGGTTGCAAGTTTACTAAAATATCATCCTAAAACTCTAACCACAGTTGGAATCTAACCACAGCATGGAAACAGAGATGGTTAGAGATGGAAGCTACGAAGAAGAATGGAGATCGAAGAAGAAACAAAAGCACGGGAAAAAACTCTTCAATTGTGTTTCAGTGTGAAACTACAAGCCAAGGAAAACATCCAGGTAAGTAATGAAATAAATACTTTTGTCTGGAAAAAAAGTGTAATGAATATGAAAGAAAAAAAAAGAAGAGTAAACAAAAAGGAAAAACCATATGAAGAAGATTATGGGAAGATGAAAGAAAAAAAGCAAAAAAAAAAAAAAAAACAGAATGGGGAGGAAGGAGAAAAGAAAAGAAAAAGAGATAAAAAAAGGAAGTGGAAAGAAAAGAAGGAAAAAAAAAATAGAAGAAAAATGGGACTGAGAAGATAGTTGGTTGGGGGAGATGGTGGTCCAAAAGAAAGAGAAGACCTCGAACGGAGAATGTGCGTCACACGCAATGAAGATCAAAGAGAATGATTCTTCGGTTACAGAAGCCAGCTCGCCATTCATGGATGTCCAAGAAGAGCACTCATCGTGCGCATCAACAGAGGCCAAGAATGTTCGTAGTATGGCAGGGAACGAAGAAGAAAAAATGTCGTGGACAGAAAAGAGAACTAGTGCTGAAGAAGAGGCTCTACGAAAGGAGATGTTCAAGGAAAAAAAAAAAAGAGAAATATAAGAAAGAAGAGAAAAGGTGGTGGCTAGGGTTTCTAGTTCAAGATATTGTTACAAGGAAAATTATAGAGGCTTAAAAAAAAATCCTGAATGTATAGTTGGCTGAACTCACTTAAGCCCATGTATTTAAACAAATAAGCCTATGCCTTTGGGCTAGAATTTAGTGAATGGGTGAAAGCCCATGGTATTCTCAAGGTTATTAAGCTATTACAATGTGTAAGAGGTTGTTTTTATGGGCGGACATCATCACCAGAAACTACCATCCCCTACCAGCCACCACCGCCGCTGTAACTCCGACCACCGCCACCGCTCCGGCCACCATGGCTGCCGGAAAAAAAAATTGTTTTCCTATTTCATGTTTAATTTTTGTATACCCACCTTGAAGACAAGGCGCTTTAAAGGTGTCGGTATTGATAACTTTGGGCATTATATGATTTATGAATAATATAGCGATTTAGAGAAATTAGTTAGGGAGATTGTTACGGTTTTCTATTATAAATAAAGGGTGAGGTGAGTGAGAAAGGTATTCAAATATTAAGCAAAATCTTGTGGGCTCTTAGAGAAGGGTTCTTTAGAGATGGGAGGTTCCAAGACGTATTAAAACTTGGTTATCTTGTATTTACTATTCATTTAATATTCCAATATAGTTTGAACTTATGAAACATAATATATATATGATCTGTCGGCTGGGTAAATATCGATGCCACATCATTCAAAACCAAAAATATTTGATTTTTAATATTTTTAAACTAACACCGCCGCCCATTAAATTCGATTTTGGCTTGAATCGATGTCGGTTTGTGGCTGATTGAGCAGTTTTGGTGATTTTTCGATTATACATTATACCCTTAATGGTTTGTAGTCCAACCATCCTTTAGTTGATTTCATATGAACGATACTTCCTGAATCCAAGTTCCAATCTCTATTTGCTTCTTTTTCTAAATGATTATCTCTTGAAGTGTATTTTCTTGTGATAAAGAAGGACTACAAAATTGGTTTGTACTCCAACAATCCTTTAGTGGAAGCCAATGTGTTATCTTGGACCATATTCTCCTTATTCCTTTTCTCTTTGAACGGGCTTGTTCTGTTTTCTAAAAAATGAAAATTGGGTGCTGTGGCATTTCTTAATTTTTTTTCTTTCTTCATTCTTCAAATTCAAGACTCTTACTGACATACGTGTCATTTTTTTGTTGAGTTTATGAAATACAACATATACAGAATTAGTAGAAAAGAAAGTTTCGAAAAGAATGGAGATACTAAATCTAATGATTCTCAAAAAGTAAGGTAAGTTCTCATAGGCCTTAAACTTACATTCATTATGCTTTTTGCATGAACTAATCGAGACAAACATGTCATGAGAAAAAAACAATAAGACGTTATGACAGAATAAAGAGATACCTCAAGAATGTATATTGGTTGATAAAACTTGGGCCTACACCTAATTCATGAGGTAAATAAATCCATCAACTTACTTATAGACTTCTATTTCTCTGTGTTGTGTATAATGAAATCCAAGCAAACAAATAGGTCAGGTGAATGACACAACAAAGAGCTAAGAGAGAATAAAGAGGTGACTCAACCATGTATGGTGGTTGACCAAACTTGTGTACATTCAAGAAGTAAATGAATTCATTCTCTTTTTCTTTTTAATATTAGTTTCTTAAAACCTATAAACTTACTTTTTGTCAAACTTACTTTTTGTCTTTTGAATTTTAGTTTCTATTTATTTACGTATTGACTTCAATCCCTCTATGTTTTGTGTATGAAACAAATCGAAGAAATAAACCAGGCATGTCAAAGAAACAACAAGAACTTGAGAGAGAATAGGGAGATGACTCAATCATGTATAGTGGTTAACCTAACTTGGGTATACATCTATAAATGCATTCATTCTCATTCTTTATCATTTGAATTTGAGTTTCTCAAAGCCATATACTTAATAACTTTTCTTTTTTGAATTTGGTTTGTAATTGCTTAATTATTACATTCAATTTCTATTTGTTTTTTTTTACGAACTAATTCAAGAAAATAAATAAGTCATATGAAAGAAACAACAAGAATATAGATGAGATAGGCAGATGCCTCAAGCATGTATAAAGGTTGATAAAATTGGCGTCTACGTCCAATTCTATTTGTAAATGTATTCATTCTCTTTCTTTTCATCAAACTGATTTACTAAATTCACTCTGAACACTTCACAAGCATCCACATTTATGTAACTCAGTTCTCATAGCACGAACTCATTTGAACTCAGTTTTGTTGTTTTTTCTTCTCATAATTCGATTTTGAATTGTATAAAGAATGCCCTAGATTGAATTTTCTGGACTAAAATAGTGTTGAAATGCATAAATGTTTCTTTGTTTGCGATAGTTTATTGGATACTTATAGACATCTTGATTAAGCTAATTTATGTTGAATTCAAAACTTAAAACAATAATGTTGTTAGCTTTACTATCATAGTTATTTCATTATTCCATATTATAGGTAGGTTGCAAGTTTACTACAATATCATTCAAAATTATCAAGCACCAATTTTAATCAAAACTTAGCCACGACATTACCATGCACAACACTCAACCTTGTCAAATAACATCTTATTGGCATGTACGAGCTTCTGAAAGTGGACATCCACTTATAGATCCTTTCAACATGTTAATTTCACTCGTATGCTAATAGGAAAATTTCTAGGATGTTAGTCCAACTTAGAATTGTTACAAGTAAAGCATGATTAACTCTTGAGCTCGTTATTGAACCACAAAAAAGTAACGTGCACATTCTTTTTTAGTGGATTAATCGTATGATTTTTAAAGTTACTCATTTTTTAAATTAGAATAATTTATATATTGCACAATTTGTGAATTTGGTTTAGTAGCCACATGAGAAATTTTTGGTTTGACATTTTGTAATGCAGCATTTTGAGCATTCAGGTTTGTTAAAGGCTAAGTGTGAGTATATTATTTTTGAATAGTCAATTTGTACCAGTTAAGTTGACTGATTAAGTTCCA
The DNA here is from genome assembly GCA_037832605.1 of Cyclanthera cordifolia. Lineage (NCBI taxonomy): Eukaryota > Viridiplantae > Streptophyta > Magnoliopsida > Cucurbitales > Cucurbitaceae > Cyclanthera > Cyclanthera cordifolia. Next base: position 1,574 of record JBBMEG010076776.1, on the reverse strand, counting down.
TATAATTTAGCAACTTTTTGTGTAGAAATCTTTCTTCTGTGATTTGGTTTTTTTAGAGACATTGTATATGGGAATATATCAGGGGTTGTGTTATTGAATTTAGTTCACCACTCAACTGAAGTAGTTCTAATAATTTTGACGTTTTGAAGACCATTTTGTTTTGCTCGTGCATGAGCAAAGTTCTGATCCAGGTTTATCTGGAGTTACTTGCCCACCATTATTTGTACCGTTTGAAGTTTTGTTTCGATATTTGCAATTTTGAAAGAGAATTATGATCTCCGTAGTTTGAATAGTGGATGTTGAGGTTATTCTCGTACCACCTTAAATCGGTTTGTCGTTCTAATTCTCTTCTTCATTCTTCTTTTATTTGTTTGTTCATCTCATTTGATATTCAGATTTTGGTTTAAACATTGGAGAGCAATCAGGTCAGATTTCCTAATATATTTAAAATAAATTATTGGTTTAAACCCTGATCAAAGTGACTAAGTTTGACCGTTTTTGTTTTTAGATAGATAGGAGCAAAAGTGTAAGCTTGGTTGAATAATAATTTCTTTACTCGTAATGAATACATATATATTGCCACATTGGTGTTCGCTTGTTTTAGTTGGGATTCAAGTTATGCACGGCGTGGCTTTGCAAACAATCGCAGTGGATTGGGAAGGTCAACTTCATCAACATGATTTGGAAAGTCAACCTTAGTGGTTCCAGGCAATAAGCTCCACGAAAATCCTTGTAACAATCTTGCTAATAGCATCATAGTGATGGTTGTGCCTAGTGAGATACCAATGCACTCTCTTCTTCCTCTAGACAAGCTAATGAAACATTGATTCGGCTCTTGTAATCCTAATTCGATTGTGGCTTCGTCTAGATGATGGTCCGGGTTGAATTGCATTGGATTCTCCCACATACGGGGGTTCGACCGACATCCATACGACTTACGAGGATTCAGCTAGCTTTTGGAATGAAGTAACCGGCTAAATTGGTATCTGATGTTGAGAAATGGAACATATTGAATGGTGAAACTGGATGAAGTCTTATAAAATCTCTGATAATAGTCATGAGATATTTAAGCTATGGAAGGTCAGATTCTTCAACCAGATTGGAATAAGATGACAGAAATTAGGGTAGCAATAAAAAGGATGATTATGTGTTTGGTGATGGATAATAGAGTTTTGATTTGCCAGTTGGCTGATGAACGAGAAAGCTTCCATGAGGTCCCCTTATAAAAATGCATACAAACTGTTTAATTTTAACTTAACATTTCATGTCAATCTATATTGGAGAATTAGGGACTGATAGGCCATTAATCGTTATTCTTTTCCAAGCTTTCAAAACATCTTTTTATAGCCTCTAGATATTTCAACAAATGAACAAACCTAACCTCACCATGAAAATTAGGGCAACATATTTTTTGAATATCATTTATTCAATTCCTTTTTTTTTATTTTATAGTTGTTTTTTTGGGAATTTAACATGGATATTCAAGTAGGAAATAAATATTACATTTTCATCTCAAATTGATTTTAATTGCAAAGATATCCAAATGATTTTTTATACATAAATGATTTTAATGT
>JBBMEG010076765.1:0-12281 GCA_037832605.1 Cyclanthera cordifolia | reverse complement strand
CCACATTGGTAAGGTGGAGGTTCTTCAACATATATATAAGATAGAGTGGGCTACTCCTCTCATTGCCAATTGGTTTTTGAGATGGATGCCCACACTTTCTGACAGCTTCAATTCTTTTTTGTTCTACACCTCTACATTTGACAGCTGTCAAAAACAGATGGTGGAGCATAACATTTTCTGAAATGTCGTTGGAATAAACCGCCAAGTTAATTGTTGTTCTTTCAAGAACTTGTCATGGGCATTTTTGAAGTGCGTTAGATTTCCCTAAATGCTGAAGTATCACCAAACAATTTCATCTGTTATTTTTGATGATCGATTGAGTGCCTTATCATATCTACAGTTGCCTTAGCTTGTAATCGTTATAGACCTAGATGTTGATTTTTGTTCTCGTTGTTGCAACAGGTTAGAAGTACAAAGTTGGCACAGGATATTGGGTTCAAGACGGGAGTTACCCTTGATGACACTCTAGCTATTCTGAAAGTGTGGAGAACGGAGAAACCTTTCAAGACGAGGTACTAATACTCTCTTTAATTTACAAAACGACTAGAAGGAATTATTGAGTTTTAAATTATGTCTTTTTAATTCAATTAGCTTGGGTCTTGTGCTAAGTCTTAATGACCTTATAAGTTATACCGACTGATTGTTAACATCTCTTGGGGTTCCTGGGATTCTGTGTTTTATGCGATTGTGTTGGAAACAATAAAGGTTAGTAAGCTGGTTCATATATAAACTTTAAGGACCTTTCATAAAAACCCGATAGGGTACTCTTACTTTTAAAAAGGAACTCTCAGACGTTTAGTCACTATTATTGTTTACATTATATATTGTATCTCAGCTTGATAATTTTTGTGCGAGATATGCAAACTTCTCTTTGTAAATACCTTCAATTATATGCTTGAGTTTGTTTGATCTCGTTCTAAACTATCCATTTTTATTGCCTTTATTGATGTCAGCATAGCACAAATGTGCACGTTGTATACATTCTTGTGGAATGAGATGGCTGCATCAAAACAGAAAATATTGGAGGAATTTTGTTCAGGGCCTTTTATATTTGTCCCTATTGTGGCTTACTCTAGGCATGAGGATGTGGTGACTGGTGTATTTTTGTCTCCGAAGGAAGTATATTGGTGCGATCCAATTGGCTCTATCGACAAGATTAAGGATGCATATCTCCAATGCAGCTTAACAAATATGGTTGATTGTTCCTTAATCAAAACTGTATGCAATATTTATCCAGGGCTTAAGAATTTTTTTATTGACGAATGTGGAATACATGAATACCCTCCTTTATGCAGTTATCTTCAGATTTTGAAACAGATATCAGCTGTTGCTTTGCCTTCACAAGCTAGTGATATAGTAAGTCATTACAATAATAGATGTTACTTTTTAGGAAATAATTTAGGTGATGGAAACTGAAGTGCTACTTTCATGTTTAGGTGCTCCAAGTTTTTCTAAAATGGGCCGATGGACTAAAAGCAGGACTTCTGAGTTCTGAAGATATGGCATACCTGAAGGAATGCATAGGAAGCTCTGAGTTCATGGTCCTTCCCACTGAACAAGATAAATGGGTTTCGCTTCATCCTTCCACCAACATTGTGTGCTGCTGTGATGACGAGAGGTTAAGACAGCAATGTAAGAACATGGGCAAAATACATTTTGTATTCTTTGGTGAGATCAAGAATGACAGAACAGAGGCTTTCCCAGCAAAATTATCTCGTCTCATGAAAGCTCTAGGGGTTCCTCTTCTTTCTGAGGTACACCGCTTACAGATTTTACCGTTTTGAAATAAGAGCCTCTGAATCTTTGTTACTTTCGCTGTTTTTTTTTTGTTTTTTTTTAAATTTTCCCGATTATAATGATTGTCTTTGAGATAGAAGACCTGAAAACCATGGTAAATATGAGCTACTTTTACTATACTGTGCGTAACTGTTTGCTTTGATTGATGGTGACTTAGTGGTCAAGAAGGTTTTATTTTTTAAGAGGTGATGGATGAGTTCAATCCATAGCCTTACCTACTTAGGAATTAATTTTTTACGAGTTTCTTTGACATTCAAATATTGTAGTATCAGGTGGTCTAGCTCGTGACAATAGTCGATCGCAAAAGTTTGCCCATACAGTCCCGCATGTAAAAAAAATGAGCTTTTGTTCTTCATTTGGTCCTTGAAGTATTTAGAAGCTTCAGTATTGGAAATAAGTTACCTTTTATAGTTGGAAAGGGACAGCCAGATATTTAGTCGTTCTTATTTGCTGTCATATCTTAATATATATAGAAAACATTTAGGAAGTTCCTGTTCAAGGGATTCTGTAAAGCATGCTATAAAAAGCTTTGATTCACCACTTTTATTGCTGTTTAATGCATCCTTCGAACAAAATCTATAAAATTGTCGTACTGTTTCTTTTTTCACTTCTGAGTCAAAACTGAACCCTGAGTATACGACACGTTATATTATTGAAACATTTAGAACTCTAGGAGTAGATTGTTAAATTATGTTAAACCACCAATCAATCCAAAAGCTTAAGTTCAGTTTAAGCACAAGCTAATGGGTTGTAGTAAATTAAATTATATCAATCAACACTCTCTCTTGTGAGTTTAAAAATAGAAAAAAGGCTCTCCAAGTAGAACTCAAAAGCTCAAGTTGATGGATTTGACAAAGATTTGACAAAGATTCAAATTGAGGACTTCTTGTGCTAATACCATGTTGAATTGTACTAAATCAACTCAAAAGCTCAAGTTGATGGATTGTATAAGTTTAACTATATCAAACAACAGTTCCCAAGGGATGACACAGTTGGTTGAAGGCTCGAGCTTTGAAGGTGTGCTCCCTCAAGGTCTCATGTTCGAGACCCACTCGTGACATTAATTTGTAGACACCTCCCGTGTCTCAATCAACAACTAATGAATCTCTTTTTATGCAGATTGTAACACGTGAAGCAAAATACTACGGTTTGAGGGACTCTAGCTTTAAAAGAAAATTAATGAACTGGGCTCTTCCTTTTGCTCAGCGCTACATGTACAGCGTGCATCCTGAGAGATACTCGGAGCTCAAGCAATCTCGATTTGACATCCTGAGTCATCTGCAAGTAGTTGCTGTTGAAAAGCTGTATTTCAGGAATGTCATGAAAAAATTTGGACGTGCTTCTGAAGAACAGGTTCCATGCAGTTGTCTTCTCCAGGTATTTGGTTATCCATTCAGTTCTTTTGCAAACAGATTTCATTCTTAATACAAAGAAGTTGTCTGGGACTCATGGCTGGTTATGCATGAATTGAAGCCGTTTTGTGATTGCCTCGATTACTAATGTTGAATTAGTATTGGAGGCAGTCCTGAAACAAACAGCTTTTCAACAGCAATTATTATATGTATGTGTGTATGCGTAGAAGCGAGGTACCAATAAGAAATTGAAAAGTACAAGTGAAGGATGTGGACTAACCAAGAAGAATACAATATGGCTGTTTCTTTTGTTTGTTTGTTTTATATTTATTTTGCTTTCTTTTGCTAGTCTATGGAACATGTATCCTCGAGCAATAATCTCTTTTCATAAATCGATGAAAAGTGTTATTTCCTTGTCAAAAAATTGGTCAACAAAATTGAAGAAGAGTAATTACGGAAGGAGTTGTTGGACTTAGAGCCTACAAAGCCATGAAATTAGCGACTTCAAAGCCCTACTAATTAAGAGATCACCTCAAAATGTATAGTCTTAAACAAAAGTTGAAGAATTTTTCCATGCTTTTTTTCTTTTTCAAGTTTGAATACTTGTGATTGGAAGAAAACAATTGAATCTGCATAAGTATATGTACATCATGATTTGTATGGATTTCTCACTTAATGCTTCTGCAGGATAATGTTTTATACACAACCCAAGACTCGGATTCTCATTCCTTGTTTATGGAGTTTTCTCGTTTGCTATTCAATGGAACTCCTGAGCTTCATTTGGCCAACTTCCTTCACATGATCACCACCATGGCGGAATCGGGTTCTTCCGAAGAGCAAACAGAGCTTTTCATCCTGGATACCCAGAAGGTGACGAGACCTCCTGATGATGAACCTGTTTGGGCTCTATCGTCTATCACCTCTATGGTTGAGACTCAGAACTTACTTCAAACATGTGTTAGCCCTACCTTACCAAATGACCAAGGGTCGTCTTCCAAGGCTAAAAACAATTCAGAAAATTGGCCGCCCGTTGACTGGAAAACGGCTCCGGGTTTTAGTTATGCTCGCAAAAATGGTTTCAATACACAGCCAGCAAGCTCACTGTCCAACTGCAACCTACACATTAAAAACGTGTATGAAGGTGTTGACCAGGTAACAGAGAACTTGGCTCCAGTGTCAACGGACACAGACTGGACCTATGAAGGAAATTCATCTGCAGTTTCAGTAGCATCTGTTGTTTATGGGACTGCTGATAACGTTGGAGAGCTTATCAGCCATGGTGATGTAGATCCCGAGGTCATTGGTTCTCAATCCGATCCACATGGCTTTTCCTGGAAAACTCAGCTTAGAACTGGCACCCCCAATCCAGTACAGGCAATGGCAACCGGGAGACTTGGCGAGCAAGTTGCCTTCAAATACTTTACTGAAAAGTTCCATGACACAGTCGTTGAGTGGGTTAACGAGAACACGGAAACTGGGTTTCCCTTCGATATAATCATAAGAGACGACGATGACAATGCACAGTACATTGAAGTGAAATCAACTAGATCTGCAAGGAAAGATTGGTTTGACATATCAGTGAGAGAATGGCAATTTGCTGTCGAAAAGGGTGAATCGTACAACATTGCACATGTTTTATTATTGGCTGATAATGCCGCCCGGGTTTCGGTTTTTAAGAACCCAGTTAAATCATGCCAGTCAAGCAAGCTCCAACTGGCTCTTCTAATGCCCAAACAGCAAAGGGAAGTTTCCAACATTGTCTCCACTTGAAATGCCACTCTTCTTCTTTCCATCCTTCCTGTGGATTTGGTTTTGCTTTGCAAAGAAATGCAGCAAACAATCAGTGTCAGCTCTTCGGTTCGATTTTTTAGGCACGTTGTCGAGAATGAGAATATCTCGATGCTGAGAATGAGAATATCTCGATGCAGCAGCTCGCCGAGAGGCTGGATTGTATGTATGCTTTTTCTCAGCAGTTATGATGATTCAATGGAGGCTTCAACCTAGTTATCATATTATTCTTCATGTATCATCTGCGAGCACCAGCAGCGGGTAATTCTTGTAACTTTTGCATACATGTAAATATTTTTTCTAGTGTAATACATTTTAAAAAAAATTACTAGATTCAAGTTTTCATTCTAAATAATCCCTTTTGTGTAAATAAGTTTAGAACATCATAGCGAAGTTCTAATGCTATTTAGAATGGTTACTTGAAAACGAATTTAACTTTACATTATTTTTTACTTCCAAACTGGTCTTAGCTATTTATCTTTTAAACTTTAAATTTGTTTAAATATCATTTTTCTTATCAAATGCTGTATAACTCATTTTGGGACTTCTTATTTCATTTTTCTTTTTTGATTTTTAAAATTTAAGTTCGTATTTATTTAAATTCTCTATATTGATATGTTTCATATTCTCTTAAGTATTGACTTCTTACTAAAATCTATAAACTAAAATAAATATTTGAAAGCTATTTATGTTAGCTTTTAAATTTTAGTTTTATTTTTAAAAATAGAAATAAGATGCAATAAAACTCATGAAACTATGCGGCGAGTAGTAGTTGTAGATTTAAATTTTAAAAATTAAAAATAAAAAAACACTAAGGCTATGTTTGATAACTATTTTGTTTTTGGTTTTTTGTTTTTGAAATATAAATCTACAACTACTACTCCAACAAATAATCTTCGTATCTTTGATGTCTACATCTTACTTGTGTTTTAAAAGCAAAATCAAAATTTGAAAACTAAAAAAAATAACTATCAAATACTTGTTTTGGTTTAAGATTCATGTACTTACTTAAAAGAAGATGAGACATGTAGAGAAATGAGGTAAATATAAGTTTAAATTTTAAAAACAAAACATGAAAAACAAAATGGTTATAAAATGGAGCCTAAATGATTATCGGGCATTAAGTGATTTAAATTTCAATCTCCTCTTGAGTTGTAGAGTGGTTACCATTTAATCTATTCTTTCTACTTAATTTTTTTTAACAACTCTTCATATTGTATGTACTAACGAGAAGTTTGGCAATAAAAAAATGGAGATTAGAAAAACAATAAATAAATAAGTTAAAATATCATTTTAGTCCCTATATTAGTTTTATATTAGTCCTTAAAAGTTAATTCTAGTCCCTAAACTTTCATATTTGTCCAATTATAATCATAAACTTTTAAATGTTCAAGTTTCATGATCTAACTATGCAAATAAATTAAAAATAGTCCTTGGTCAAAAAAAAAAAAGAAAAATCCTGACCTTAATAAAATTGATGACATGGCATAAAATAATAATAAATAAACCAATCAATCAAACCTTCATCTTCTCCCTCTGAAGTACCCACACCTTCTGGATCATCTCACATTCTTCCATACATCAAAGGAAGATTATCCTTTGAGATCAGCATTAGTAAATCCATAAGGAAGATTATCTTGAACATCTCTTTCTTTCTGACTCAAAGTGATTAAAAAACCCAAACTCCAAGCCACTAAATTCCCCCAAGAAACTCTTGAACTTGGCCTCTTGTGGGTTTTGGTCGTCAAATTGATAAAACCAAAGGACATATTTGAGAGTAAACCCTACATAAAAGATATTACGAGAACTTGATCCACTGATCGAGTGGATGCTAATACATCACTAGTACCAGTTGACATATGCTCGCTTTGACAATGAACTTAAAATGGATAGATTTCAATCAAATTAAATTTCACATTATGATATGTATGGAATATTTTTTTAAAAAATTGATATAATTAAAATATAGAGGATAGAATTTGCAATCTTTGAAAATTTTTATTTTTATTTAATTTTAGAAAAATTGTAGACTAATCAATAAACTTATAATTAATTATATTTGAAATCGACTCAATCACAAAATCAATATACTACATTCAAATCTTATCCAAGTAAAACCAATTAACTTCAAATTTATAGATTTGGATCCATTTAAATATTTCCATATTTATTTTTAAAAAAAAAGTTGTTGGTAATTAAAAATTTAAAATACAACCAATTTCCTATTTTAAAATTTTGTGACCAAAGCTCAAGACAAAAATATTGATATAGAAAATAGTTTAAACTCGTTTGGGTGTTTTGTTTGTAAAATTGTGGAGCGTTTATTATTTTATTTTGAGTGTTTAAAAATGAGAAGTTATTTTGAGCGATTATAAAGAAATTTTTTTAATAATAACTGGTTTGTATAAAATTTTTAAAGATAAATTATAAATCTCCTTTATAAAATCTTCGTACACTCCAAACAAAGTGCTTATTTGAAATTACCTTCGAATAGTGTACACAACACTAAGTCTAAAAGGAGAGGGGGGCAAAAACTAGCCTAAACCTTCTAAAACATTTCGCCTCTATCATTTCAGACAACAATGGCGATTGCATCTCGTTCTGCGATCCGCGCTGCAACCGATCTCTCCAATAACCTTCTAAGATCCTTCTCCACTTCCACCAAACCTTCTCACCATAACTATCACCAGCAGACGCACAAATACTTGGAGGCGAACGCGTTCGTTGGGAGCTGGGAGGCGCCGAAAGACCCCAAGGAAGCGCAGGCCAGGCTCGCTCTCCTTCGAAGGGACTACGCCAAACAGGTGAAGCAGGTGCGAAAGAATTACATCGAGGAGGTCGAACTCTTGAGACTCGAAAAGCAGCGTAAGGATGAAGCTAAGAGGGAGGCGCTTAGGGTTGTCAATGAGGAACGCAAGAAACTTAAAGCCGAAGCTGCCAAAGCCCGAGCCGAAGAGCGTAAGGTTGCCGATGAAGAGTTTCGACAGACTTTGGTTAGTGATTTTTTTACACGCACATATATATAAAGAAGCAATTTCATTGGTGAAGATAAAAACTATGAGCATCCACAGATCTGCCATCCAAACAACGTTTAGGGGGAGATTTTAGCCCGTAATTTCATCGTTACTCAGTTATAGCTATGCTCTTGTTGGCGCTATCCAAAACCTTAGGCAAAATAGCATCCTGAAAGTTCCTAAACCCACCCATTTTCAGCAATAGCGAACTGTAATACATTATATAGCCTTTAACCTATTAGATAAAGGTTAGTATAGGCTTGGGTAAGTGACTTCCTTATCATTTTTAACATTTGTTTCTTGGTATAATATTTTTTGGAAAATTTTGATTGGAAAGAAGTTGGTTAAAATGTATCCATTGCGTCTTCCAATTTATCTGGATTCAGATAGTATTCTGATCATTTTTCTTCAATAATGGGGAGAAGTACAACCGTCTCCAAGGGGAAGCCTCGTTGGTAGATGTTTGGAGGTCCCAGATTCGAAATCCTTAAATGAATTTAATTGCAAAATCTCTTGTTTCTTGAGTCTAGGACTTGAGACTTGTAGGGGTCCTCCCAAGTATGTAGGGCATCTTTGTCTATGGCGGGATGAGAGAGAAGGGATAAAGGAAAGAATGTAAGAGTAAATTAGTGATTGATAGGATGTAACTTGATGGGTCAAACAATAGGAAGGGATATGCTGTTAGTGAGGTAATACCCCGATTTCCAGTTATCAAAAAAATTTGGGAGAAGTATTAACCTTTTCTCTTTGGTTCATTCATACAGTCTCCCTGCCTAATTTATATACTTGTTCGGTCGTCTTTGTTAAATGTTAATAGTACTGCTATGGTTTTCATCTTATTTTGCTTGCATATTCGAAGCTTCACTTAGTCTAATTTTGGTAGTTTTGTGGAAAAATAATTTGATATGCTCGTACATGTTTGTTGGGTGCTTTTGAACCATAAGTGAGTCCTCAAGGATCATAACTATGTGAAGGAGATACTAAAAGAACCCCCTTTTGAGGAAGACCCCTATTTTGTGTGTAAATTGTTAATCGTATGGGGGAAATTATTCTCCATCTCTTGCCGCAACTTCGGTGATCGATGGTGTTAGAGATTTAAGAGTCTTCCGTTTGATAATGCCCTTCTTCACTATATTGTTGTCGTAATTTTTCGTTTTTTGATGTGGAACGATTTTTTTTTAAACCAAACCGGTTCTTTTTTAACCAGCCTGGTTCTCATTGATTGGTCTATTTTTTCAAGGGGCAACTTACTAATTCGATGGGATTGTACCTTAGCCGGTTAGCCCTTGGCATTGCGTTGACTGACTATCAAGCTCTTTATTTTCATCGGCGAAAGCCGCGTTGCTAGCCACTATGTACCGTTTTCCCTTGGTGGCTTACAAGTTGGATTCTGTTTTGTTTTTTGATTCATTGATTGCACCTCCTCATCTTTGGTGTTGACCGATTGATTGCTTTGCGCTAATAGGAGCCCCTGCGAGTTGTGCTGTTATGAAGTTCTTAAACGAAGTTTTCTCACCTATTATCCTCCTCTCGAATTTCGTTGGGCAATATGTGGTCATTGACTAGTTTTTGGGAAGGCCCCTATTCTTTGCTGATCTATATTGCAAAGAACTGCTAATCTTCTCTGAATCCTCCGTCACTTGCTGTCCAACTGGATCAACGACTTTCTTCCCCTCTTCTCTGGCCTGTTTCGTTTGAGCATCTTGGTATACGAGTTCATCCACTGGTTGTGTGGCTTATTCATGAGATTACTGTTTATCTCATTATAAACTAGACTCAGGCCTTGACCTCTCTTTTATCTTGTAACACTTTCATTTATCAATGAAAAAGTTTCCATGTCCTGTAAAAAAAGACTCTTAGGCATAACAGCAACACTCGAAGGGCATAAATTACCACTTTATGTTGACGTATTGGAAATAACTTTGCAAAGTCAAATTTAGATAAGAACTTTTTAGTTTCTGATAACAATTCTCATCTTGATGTGATTGAAGTCATCTGTTTGTAGACCCTATCATATCGTGTCATGCTTTCTGGATTGATTTGCTTGATATTTTCTTTTAAACTGTGTACTTGTAAAGGCTAGTTTATGCTTTGTAGGAATTTCTCCAAGCAGAAAGACAAACATATCGACTCATCCACTACTTCAGTTTTCTTGTGACATTTGAATTTTTTTTTTGTAAATATATGAGTGTCAAGACCAGCATACACGTACTTCGATTATTCTTATTGGACATATGTCTGACTTCACTGCATCTTATTGTCAAGATAATTTATAAAAAATTAATGCTTAAGTAGTTATCGTGAATTGAACCCATTTCATCTAAAACTTTATGATTCTCAAACTTGGTCAACTCATAATGGTTGTCTATGACTTCTTTATTTTATATATATATATATATATATATATATATATATATATATCTATGATTGTCTAGACTAACTTACGTGCACTTCGATTATCGTCAAAAAACATACCATAAATTGAACTCGTCATCTCTTAGACCTTCTTGAATACAAGCCTTCAGACCTTCATATTCGAACGACCAATCTTGTTGAAATTGCTTCCCGAACAGGATTTTATTTTCTGGAAGTGTGTGTGTGTGTTGCATAAGAGGATATATATTATATACATATGTGATCTATTGACTCATAGAATCATCTGAAATGGCAATATGCAGATGAAAGAAAGAAGTGAGAAGGTAGAGCATTGGAGAATGATGGAAAAGAAAAGGGAAGAAAAGAAGAAAGAAAAGAAAGAGGTAATAAGACGGCAGAGCTCTATGTGGATTGAAGAAAAGGAGTTGGAAGTGAAGATATTAAACGCCATTATATATACAACCCATCTCTGATTTCCCTTTTCATGTTTCATTTACATTCTTACTTCCAGTCATAAAAATTGCCCAACAATTTTTCTAAACTATCGTTTTTTCTTTCTTACTACCACATTTTTGTTACTTGGATGAACTTGGTTTACTCCTTCCGTGGTTAATAATGCTATTTTTAATTATGTTGGGATTTAGTTTTAAATCTGTTGATTCAATGAATTGGTTCGATTCTAAGATCAATATTGAAATATATTGATTTGATTTTGTTTTTTATAGAAGTACTAATATAAAATTGAATACGTAGATATTATAGAAATATAATAAATATATTCTTATTTTAGATTTGATTAAAACAAATTTAACTTTGAAATAAGAAGTTGAAACATTATAAATATTATTTTGTTTATGAAAAATGTTTTTGAATAGTAAAATAAAAGTTTTTTTTTTTTTGAGATTACGTAAAATAAAAGTCTTTAAATCAAGTTAAAAAATAAATGAAAAAACAAAAATCAAAATTTAATTGGTATCAAAACTTTGAACTAAATTGTTGAAAAATCGAAAAATATTAATTTTATAAAAACTCAAACACAAAATGTATCAAAATTAGTCAACTATCGATTTTCGAGATCAAATATGTGACGCTAGTATTAAACTAGAATAACATCAATCATTGAAATCACTATGCAACTAAATATTCTGTAAATGATAAACAGAGTTAGAAGTTATAAATTCCTTCATTTTTATAAAAATAAGTTCCTATTTGATGATTAATATTTTATAAAAACTATTCAAAAATAAAAGTCAAATATAGTAAGCTCAAATAATTTTTCCTGCAAATTCAAAATTAGTTGTCATATACACTTTAAAGTCGAAGTGTTGTCAGTTCAAATAATGGACGCATGTAAACTAGCTTAAAATTCTCAATTATACTTAGTGGTGGCCTTTTTAATAATTAGATTCATTTTGCTATCAAAATTAATGAAAAGAAATTTGACATGCAATTTGAAATGTTGTCGCTTATTTATAATTACTAATTTTTTATTATTAAAAATAATCCTCATTTTCAATTATTTCATTTCTATTTATTCAAATTAATCATTTATTTTTAAACACTCATTTCATTATTCCAAATAATCATTTATTACTTACATTTAAAAGAGTTATTTACTACAATAACTATATAAAAACTATCATTCAAACAAATAATAAACTTTATCCATTCTACAAATAACCACATTCATGCGTAATATTACTAAAATTCAAATTTCTAATCAAACGGTCATTCTTCCTCCAAACATCTTTTATAGAACATTTTCTTTTACTTGAAAACGGCTAAATAACCGGCCAAAAGAAGGAAGGAAGACGGAGGAGGAGGAGGAGGAGAAGAAGAAGAAGAAGAAGAAGAAGAAGAAGAAAAAAAAAAAAAAAAAAAAAAAAAAAAAAAAAAAAAAAAAAAAAAAAAGGTCCCAACCCGCAAAAAAACCACCCAAAACCAAAGACACAGA
>JBBMEG010076744.1:0-12287 GCA_037832605.1 Cyclanthera cordifolia | reverse complement strand
TATTCATGATATCTTAATTACGAAATTTACTCTTCAATAAAACATATCAAACTTTTATATATCAGTTGTTTGTGTAATTACCACTTACTATATGTTGGTTTTATCTTTAATGGGTGCAAATGCAAATAAATTAGTCTACCAAATATAGCCTCATGCCCATCTTGGAAAATCAAAACAAATTAAAATGTTAATAAATAACCGAAATTTGCCATTGCTAAAAATTTAGAGAATTTGTTAGGAAAGTTAATTTTAGGTTAACTTATTGGCAAATTTCAAACAACTTCTTTCCTTTTTCAATTTTGTGTTTGGTGCAAAGTTTTGATGATTATTTCAATAAAACTCATTAAAGTTGATTAAAATGGCATTGATCGAAGTCGATCGGTAACGTTGATTGAACCAAATCAATTTCCATCTTTATTTAGATATTTTTAACAATTATTGTGATTTATATTACTTAAATTGATTTAAGAAATGAGTTTTAAAATGATTTTAAACTTTATAAATTTATCATAATTAATCAATATGCAATTTGGCAAATTTTGAATTTATACCAAGTGACTTATTGATTGTTTTCCATCAATATTACACAATTGCATTCAAACACTATTATTGAGTAAAGTGATCCAACCAACTTATTTATGTAATTAAACACTTAAACACTCTGTTTATTATTTTTTAAGAAATATATATATATATAGTGACATTTGTTGTTGTTATTCTTTGATAATCTCCAAAAGTTTAAGCCAAATTTGAATAGTTGGCTCAAATTTCTAACATGTTTATGTGAGAAGAGGCATGTGATTGTAGGCTTAAATAATATGATTAATATAGAATAGTATTATGGTTAATATGATAAATATAGTAACAGTTTATTATTTTTCAAATGTCAAGAAAGAATAGCCTTTATCTTCATTTTTATGTTTCAGTAATAATTAATGTGTTTTAACTAACAAAATTGATTATTATGGTCCTCCTAGGCATTAAAGTTTTAGTTTAAATCAACCAGACTAAAATGGGATGATATATAATCTAATAAAAAAAAGATTATAGAATTTAAAATTTAAAATTTATCCCTAAAATATTATATCACAAAAAAAAAAAAAAAAAAAAAACTCATGAATTGATTTTTGGTAACAACTTTTTTTCAAGGAAATATTATCTTTTGGTCCCTATATTTGTAGTAAAGTTTCAATTTGGTCTTTACATTAAACAATGAACGGTTTTATCTCTGATATTTTAATAATTTCTCTTTTTTGTGTACCTTCATTTGGAGTCTAGTTTCCGACTTTTATATTTGAAAATGAACATTTTTACAATAACCTTTCAATAATGTTCGCTTAATATTTGTGTGCTTTTTAGTTTATTTTGATACTTATTTTATTTTCAAATTAAATTCACGTCAAAATTAAATTCATCATTTCATCAATATATTAGTATTTAAAAAGGTAAAGTCATATTTTCTTTTCTCTGATTTTTCTCCTGATATAGAAGTGGTTTTCAGGTGTGGTGGCCTCATTGTGGTTGTGTGGGTGGGGTCGCTTTTTTTCTAGTGGACTATGTATCCTCCTTGTTTAGGCAACTTTGTTCTGGCCACGAATGCAAAAGTCAAAGTCGAGACTTTTGGTTGCAATGGACTCTTGGATTCTCTCATTGGTGTTCTTTTACCCGAGATTAGTACTTTGTTAAGCTCTCTTTAATGTCAAAATGTTTTATTTAGGCCTTGTGATTGGAACCGAGCAACTCATGTCGTAACTTGATGGACTATTATTAATTAGTTTTTTAAAATTTCGGCTAACCAACCTTCTCGTTGATGGACACTTTTTGTACTTGTTAAATAGTTTTGCTTTGTCTCACAAAAAAATAAAATAACTTTAATATATATGAGAGTTTTTTTTTTTGATAGGTTAATATATATGGGTGTCGAATGTTAATTAAGATCAAAATTGTGATTTGATATTAAACTGAATTAATTAACATAAACAATGATATCAAATTTAATGCAGGTAACACTTGACGTCACATCTTTGGAAATTAGGCGCGATTTAGATTTTATATACTATTTTCCAAAAAAAAAAAAAAAAAAAAAAAAAATCAGATTCAGAGATTCGGAATATTTTCAGAATTACAGTTGACGTCTTTTCGTCTATTCTGCAGCCCTAACCCGTCTTGCCAGCGTCCACTATTCTCACTCTTTCGATTCGAACGTGTTCTCTTCATTCTTCGCCTGACGGCAGCAGTGGCGATCTCTCTCATAAAGCAGTGAAACAGTGAGCATCATTCATTGCCGTGCAGCGCTTGAATCTCCATTTCTCTCTTCTGCCTCTTAATCTGTAAGTTTTTTCTCTTTTTTTCGCTCCTATTTGATCGTTTCTTAGTATAATTTTATTGGATGATTTAAGTTTGAATTGGATGCGTGCGTCGCTCCTTTGAGTCCATTCTCCGTGCGTAGAAAGTATTTTCGTGTCGACGAGTTTTAATGCTTTCGGAATTCTATAATCTTGTACTTTTTTTCCTTGATTAACTCGAATTAAGGATTTTATACTTCATTTCCAAGTATTGAGGAAATTAAAGAATCAATTATTAGGTCATGTTCTTTACCCTATTTTTCTGATGCTAAGTGCTCAGTGTAATTAAAAATGCACAGTAAGAAGTAACGACTCAAGATATGAAGCTTCTATCTCGATGCCATGTTTCATTAATTTATTATTACTTTTTTTTTAGTTCAATGTTATATGTCATTGATGAGTGAAATGAAACTTGTGTTTCTTCTCTCCTTTATAATTACGAGCACTTTCTAGTTCTTCTATGGATGTTGTAAACCGCTGCTTATTTATTTATTTATTTTTGCATCATGGTCTTTAAGAACCTAACTAAGAAATTTGATACCTGCCATATAAGATTTTTAAACATGGAACTCGTAGATGGGTTTGTTGAAAGTGTGGTATGAGTAGTGCGTTGATGTGATATTGATATGCAATATTCTTTTAACAACAGCATATTCTATATTCACTGGCTTTCAGTTATCCATATCATATGATTTGATCTTGTTATTGACTGCTAACATGAAACGAGATGTGCTCTTCACATTTATTCATTACCAGATAATGTTTTTACTAACGCTTCAGGTGTTCAAGTTTATGAGTTGTTTGGATCATTACAGTGAATTGCCGAGGGGAATTTTTCAATAGGTTTTTTGTACCCGAGTTCACATACTGAGGAAACAAAGTATTCCTTTAAAAGAATGCAGAGTCAAGATAATCTTGATGCAGATGGGAAAGTTGAGTCTGTGATATCCATTCAAACACCAGAGTATATTAATTGGGACGATTTTGGTTACCATGATTTCATGCAGCAGAAATCTGCAATTTTTGTTCATGAAGCTGAAAATGTTCCATTTGTTGGTGACAAGGCTAGTAGCCTAGTTCTTCTTTCTAAGTTTATCCTGTGTTTTTCTGTTTTGATGCTGCCACACTTTTATCTCTTTTTCTTCTCTGTGTGCGCGTGCTTTTTGTTATATATAGTTTTTGTTTGGTACATATCTTAGACTGTTTCATTTGGAATTCAGTTCATCGGTTGTATTCCTTGATTTAACCTTTTCATCCTTATTTACATTAAAAGCATCGTGCTTCATCCATATCATGCAAGTAGGTGATGGAGTCTTACCCTTTATTCTTCCCTTCATTTTGGCTTGATTTTTGCATTTTTGCATTTTCATTCATCCTAACCGAATTCTCATTGAAAAAACCTGTAGGTTTTTTGTTTATTGTTTATTTTATGCTTTGGATGCATTACACTTACTGTAGTGGCTTCATAACTCTGCGATGTTTTTATCAGTCTGTTTTTCTTGCACTCCCGAATGAACTTTAATGGCAATGGGGTTGCAGGAACCACTTTCTTCTTTAGAAGTGGAATATAAATCTGGAAGTCCCATTTTGCTGGAGAAAATTAAGGTTCTAGTTATTGCCTTTGTTCTATTTTTAATTTTTGGAGAGTTATTTTTCTTGGAATAATAATTTATGCTACATGTTATGCAGGTGCTCAGTGAGCAATATGCTGCCATTCGTCGAACACGCGGTGATGGGAATTGCTTTTTCCGCAGCTTCATGTTTTCATATCTTGTAAGTCTAGTTTTGTTAATGTATCTCAGCAGATTGATTATTATACTTACTGTGCATATCTATTCAGCTGCAACTGACTTGGTCTCTCTAATCAGGAACATATTTTAGAGTCACAAGACAGAGCTGAAGTTGATCGCATCAAAATAAATGTGGAAGGTTGTAAGAAAATACTTCAAAGTCTGGGATATGCAGAATTTACCTTCGAAGATTTTTTTGGGGTAAATTATTTCCGTATCCTCTTTAATATTAGTTATACAAGTATCTCAGTCTCCAATAAAAAAATACAAACTCTTTATACCTGCTTAAAGCAAAATGGCTCATTTCTCCCATTTAGCTCAAGTCAGTGGAAGTTGAGAAGCAACTATTCTTTCTAATCTCCAAATGTGCTATTGAACATACCAGATAATAATAGCAAAACGTCAATTTTATTATTGCCAATATGCTTTCTTTGCCTTTTGTGATGTCATGGTATTATTATCTTTAGTTTGTTTATGGCATTAAAATGAGCAACTTATCAAGGAGTTATACTGATTATATGCAAAAGTTTGCCACTAGGAAGTCCTTTTTTAACCTGTTGATCTTGTAGGAATACAAATACTACTATTTATTTTATTTCGTGTTGGGTTTCATATGAATATAATCCTGTTTCCCATTAAATAATAGTATTGTTTATGTTTCTAGTTGTACATGCAAATGGAATGTTCAAGTTTAATGTCTTGATGAGAATATATTGTTGTGGCGATTCTATTCAAAAAAATTTGTGGTGTCAGATTTGAACTTTTACCACTTTACAAAATGAGAGTTTGCAGTTTCTGTACTTCTTTTTTTAATAATCATCCTTTATGTTCTCTTTCTCATAGTTCATGTTGATTATTATATGAACATTTTGTATACCTTGCACTTTACCTCATTGAGGTCCTCGCTCTTTTTTGCGTACCTAGTACATAAACTCTAAAGAGCCATAACCATTCTGCTTCAATGTTCTTCCCTCTTTAAAACTCATTGTCCCAGATTTACACCACTTTAAAGAATTAAAATAACTACTAGACTCGTCCTTATTTGTTATTGCTATCTTATTTTGCTTCGGTGTATAAACTAGCTAGATATCCTTAAGATGATTACCTATATATCTGTTATTAACAGATATGTTTAAAATATCTTTTCAGCAATTCCTTGAGCAGCTGGAAAGTGCTCTTCAAGGAAATGAAACTTCTATGAGGTGTCAATGGCCTGCCCTTCTACCTTGGAATTTCGGTTCTCCAATTTAATTGGATGTCTTTTGCGGTCAACTATGGAAATCGGCTATTCATGATTGCATTTGACTCTTATTTTTCTTGGGTGCAGTCATGATGAACTTGTAATTAGGAGTCGAGACCAGTCTATCTCTGATTATGGTCTGTGATATTTGTATATTCAGTATCCAACTGCCTCGCTCTTTCTGTTTCTACTGACAAGTTTGTCTTGCTAGTTGTCATGTTTTTCAGGTTTGTTACGTCAGGTGAAATACAAAAGCGTTCAGAATTTTTTGAGCCTTTTATTATGGGATTGACAAAGGGGACGGTTCGTCAGGTTTGTTAAATTTTGAAAACTTCTCTACAAGTCTTACATTATTTCTTGGCTTGGCTTTTACTACCTATAGATTTATGTTGCAAATCTAATGATAGACCCCCAGTTACCCGTACTGACCATAGGAGGGGTAAGTAAAAGAGTAACTAATGTAATTATCACGTTTGGGGGCTTCGTGAGAAGATCTCGAGTAGGTGTGAATTAGTTAAAAGTGAGGGAGTGTCTCTGTTAGGGGTATCTTTGGTCATTTGGAGTATTTTGGGAATTCTCTTCCGATACAGGATTTGGGAGAGATTGGGCCTCTCAAAACGTCCAGGTTATCTTGTAGCTATTTTTGATGTTCTTGCTTGTTTTGGCTTGATATTCAATAAAATTGTGGGCAACGCCTATTATTTGAGCATACAATTTTTGATGAAACCTAAGTTGATTTGGTTAGGATAATGGTAACCAGTTTTAAGTTTAGTTTGATAGTTTCTTGCAGCGAAACAGTTGAGGGGCATTTGTATTTTGTATTTAGAATTAGAGGGGACATTACACTTTTACAACTCCTTACAAATCACATCTAAACAACTTCTTGCAACCACTAAAAATAATTATTTATTTCTAAACCACTCAAAATAACTCCACATTTCAAAATCACTCATTTCTGCAACCTCGCAACAAAAATTTACATTCGAACGTGTTATTAGTTGCAACTCTTTTGGAAGTTATTACTACAACCCTAATTTCTAATCACTCTAAATAACTCATTTTTACTCTCAAAATATTTCCTCTGGGCAATTACTCATCCAAACCCCCTCTCAATGTTCAGTATGCAATAATGATTATTTTGTTTCTTATTAAAAAATGATGATTTTAGATTATATACCATTAAGCTCATCCCTCGCCTCCATCTACTTAATCATCCTCTTCTACTGTGTCCATAGAGTTGTTGGATGTGTTAATTATCAAGTTCTCTATTTTGTTTTCATGAAATGATATTTTATTCCTAAAATGAAGTAATCATTACAGAGGGATAGAGAGGGAAGAAAGATTAAGAGAGATAAATGTTGGTTGAGGAAGAAAGAGTTTGAGATGACAACTTTGCACTTCTTCACATCACTCAAATTTAACTTTGGAGGTTGATTGCAACACTTGTCAAATTTTAGGGAGGTAATTGATCAAATTGAAAGTTTAAGGGTGTGATTGTTTCAAACCCTTTAATTTATGGGTGGTGTTTGCAAATTTCTCTTATATTTTCTTATGTGATTGCAATTTGTGATTATGTGCTTTGGCATATTATTCTTTTTTTATTTTTGCGCATCTGAATCCTAAAATGAATAGTAAGCATTGTTCTTTCTTTGGGCTTTAGATCTCCCATGCTATCACTCTCTCTCACGATGATACTTTTTTTTGTTCCTTGGGGCTGGGTCAAAAATCAGGGCCAAGAAGAAAGAAGAAACTTTTTATCAATTATCATGATTTTCAATCTCGTTCTCTTTTTTGATTTATGGCACAGTTCTGCCAAACAGCAGTTGAACCAATGGGTGAAGAGAGTGATCACGTACACATAATTGCCTTATCTGATGCATTGAGTGTGCCGATTCGTGTTCTGTACCTTGACCAAAGCTCTTGCGATTCTGGTGGCATCACTGTAAATCACCATGATTTTGTTCCTACTCCTTGTGATGTGTCAAGTGATGGTGTTGACTTTCAGATTAAGATCCCTTTCATTACTTTGCTCTATCGTCCTGGTCACTATGATATTCTCTATCCAAAGTGATGAATTTTCTCGGTAAGCTGCTCTCATGAACTTATTGATCAAATTTAGTCACAGAATTTTTTATATGCAAGAGATTAGCTGGATAGCCTGTACTCATTATAAGAGTAGATTGCTGCATTGCCATCAAGAACATGGCTCAACTTACATAAATTGTGTTCATGACAAAGCGGAGGTCATAGGTTTGAGTATCCTTCTCCAATTATTGTCGAACTAAAAGAAAGAGTATAATATTGCGGCATTCTCATGCAAAATGATATGTTTGTCTTTTGTTATTTGCAAATTTTTGATTTTTTTTTTTCCTGGGTTGTTCATCTTGTTTTTTTTTTGTCTTGTATTTCAGGTCACTGGCAAACCTTGCATTGACACGACGAACACGGATCCAATGTTTCAACGAGATAAAGGTTGGATCTTTACAATTGGTGCATGTCAAATGTTAAGTACTGATTTTAAACGTAGTACACTCACAAGGTTATCCCAAATCTGGAATATATAAGTAATTGAGTTTTCACAATGTTTGGGATATTATTTTCAATTTCAATCTAGGAACGAGTACAATTTTTGTCCTCGAGGTTACTTAGAATATTGTATCCTAACGCATTTATATGATTTGATTTCATAACCAAACACATTTATAGGATGTTACTTAGAATATTGTATCACAAATTTAGAAAAGAGTATTAAAAGAAATGAAAGGTTATGGTAGTAATAGTATGGCTTAAAAAGCAAAAGGTTTGTTCCAATTTTCATAGAAAGAGATGCAAATTGGTCAAAAAGGTAGAAAAACACAGGTCATAGTTTCATCATAAACTTTCACTCTCAATCTTCTTTTTTCCTTATTTTCTTATAACTTTCAATCTAATCCCCACTGTCTTTTTTTTTTTATTCTTTTTATTATTTATTTTTTTTCAATATATTTTTTTTTTATTTGAAAAGAAAATCTCATCTCATTAATCAACCAAAGCACCACCAGTACAACCATTCTCAACACAAGAAACCAACAAGGGGGAGAGCCCTCCTCCAAAAATAAGGTCTATCCTCCACCAGGATAGTCTAAAAGTTCCAAACAACAACATCACCAATAGTTATTTTCAATACTAATTTTTAGCCCGTCGATATCATGTCTAAAAATAGTTTTTGAAAATAATGAAAGAACGAAAAAAAAAAAAAGCTTCATGCTGGAAGTTTATTTGGTGGAATAGATTTTTAAAAATAATTTGCATAAGAAAAAACAAAGAACATATTTTTGTTTTGTTTTGTTTTGATATCTTCTCTTTCTTGTTTGTATTGAACCCACTGTTTTCATGTGACTTTTGCTTGTGCCAATGATTCAAATGTATTATATTTTCAAATTATTTCACCCAAATTAAATATGGATCTTTTATCATAATTTTGTTGTACTGTTTTTTTTTTTTTTTTTTTTTTGAGAAGATTGCTGTACTTTTTTTCATGCATGAAAAAGAAAAAGGAAAAAAAAATGAAGGAAATATTGGCTGTGCTTTTTAGTAAGCATAAAGGCATGATTGAAAGAGAAATATTCCTCAATCATGTTGGAGAGTTGATGAAGAAGCTAAGAACTTGCCCCCACAATTATGATATTTGTCTATCCCCCCAACAACTTCATTCATTTTATGTTTTCTAATATATTACATCAAAATCAAAATCAAAATCACAATCACAATCTTCACAATTTCATTTCTCCAATATATATATTGTGAGTAATTTGTTTCATTAGTGATCTTTCATTTCTTGCTACTAACCAATTATTTTTAAGAGTTCCTTTTATACTTTATTCTTTTTTGTTGTCCTTTTTCTTCCATCATATTTAACATGTTGGGTTTATGAGGTTAAATTATATAGAAATATTGTTCTCAAACAAAAAAATATTATATAGAAATACCCAAAACTTTAGGATAGAGTTCATTTATAATAGAATTTTTCATTTCCAACTTTGAAATTATGATTTCTTAGTCGATGATATATGTCAATTATCGAACTAAGTTCACTCAAGCTTTATTTTATTTTATTATTACATGAACCTTTATTTTAATGTTTTAAACTAAGAAATCGTTTGTCTTCTAAAGATTTAAGGTTTAATTCTTACGAGTAAGATTAATTGTAAAATTATTGTTTGTTTAAAATTTGTAATGAACTTTTGTGATCTATGTATATAATGAAACGAACCTCCAGTTTTCAAGTTAGACACATATACACACACGAGCATGTGTGATAAAGATGTGATTGTTTTTTTTTTTAGTGTAGATTTGATAGTTAACGGATAGTTAATCTTTGTTAACCATTAACTTCATAATCATGTAATATAAATAAATATATCTAAGCAATTCAAATCTATAATAATTTAAAAATAACTTGATTACTTAAATATTTAACAATAAATACTGACATGATCAAAATTGAAATAGAAAAAGTGATTTGTTTTATCGAAGACGAGAAGTCTACAAAAAAAAAAATGACACACAAGGGTTAGTGATGGGAGAAAGAAACAGACATTCTTGTAGATTACAAATTAATATCACAAATCCACATTTAGAGTCCAAGCCTTCAACCAACTGTGTCATCCTCCAGAGACGAAGAAACTTAGACTTTTGTGCCTATGATTTAAAATTTTAGACTTTTCCTTATATTTTAGAGAAAAAAAAAAAAACAATTTAGTTCCTATAATTTAAAGAAATATAGAAATAGTTCCTATAGTTTAAAAAAATATAATTTAGTTCTCATACTTTGATAAACCCTACAAAACAGCCGATGCTTTCGTACATCGTACTTGGATGTAACTTTTGATGTAAGAATAATGTTTTTTTTTTTCTCCAATCAATTACTTATCTCACACTCTCATCATTAAACACGTAAATAACTAACTCTTACCTATTATATTCACCAACAATTACGAACAATATAGACTAATTGTTAGATTTTATTAGATCTTAGAGACTAAATTCTAACTTTTCAAACAATAAAGACTAAATTGCAAATTTCTTCAAATCATAGTAGTTGAATTTTAAATTTTTAAATCACAAGTACTAACTTCTAAGAGTGTGTTTGAGCCACCTTAATTAGAGAGGAGAATGACGACGATTCCAAAAAAAATTTATCCAACAAGAATCATTATGCCATAACCACATTTCTCCAAAATCACATTTTTATTCTCCTAATTACTTTATATTTTTCTCATTGCAACTTTTTATTCTTCCAATAACTAATTTTCACTCCCATGTCTATTATTGTTTTTTTTTTTCATTAACATTTTTATTCTCTTTCCGTCACACACACTCCCTTACTTCCTTCAAACATATGACAAAATTAATAATTTACCATTTAATTTATATTTCATTTGTTCTGGTTTTCTTTTGAAAGGTATAGGTACACTTCAAAACCTTAGATGGACGGTGGAGATCGTTTTGAACAGAAGTGGGCCCAAGTATGGTTTTTTTTTTTCCCTTTCTATTGGATCAATCATTTCTGATCTCTCCCAAAAAAAAAAAAAAAAAAAAAAATGGATGGAAATTTTCTATTTCTTGAAATGGGCCCACATTAGAATCTCTGCTTTTCCACCACAACGGCCTTTATTATTTTCACAAAATAATTATAAATATAATATTTGTATCTATAATTATGCATCAATATTATATTAAGAATATTGTATTTAAAAAAAATATTCATTAATACAATAATTATATTTATTAATTTTTAAATATAATTATTTTCTAAATTTTATTATTTGGCAAGTTTTCTTTTATTATTATTGCTATTATTTGTACATCAGAAGGATGTTTTTGCTCTCTAAGTTGAAAGGATGGGAGGAGAAGAAGGGTGAGAGAGAGAGACTAAATGAAAAGTAACTTTAATATAAATATTTGTTTGAGAATTTATATTTTTTAAATGAGATGTTAACAAAAATATGTTTGAGTCTGTAGGGAATGGGGGTATTTAATGTTTTATATTAATTTCCTTTTTATGTAAACATTATATATTTTTATTATTTATAAATTCAAGATATTTATTCTACATTATATGATTTAATGCACATAATATCTAACCAATAAAAAATATATAAATTTACCACAATAATCAAATATAAAAATGATAACAAATATAGTTATTAAAAAAAAGGAAAAAGGCAAACATGATCATTCGTATTAATAAGAATAAGAATAATGAGTTCAATCCATGGTCGAATTTAATACGAATTTTCTCTACATTTAAATGTTAGGTCCGACACTATGTCTCGTGATATTAGTCGAGGTGGCATAAGTTGACCATAACAATTACATATGTAAATTGACTTTAAACACTTAGGGATTGTTTGTTTGAGTTTTTATGGAAGAGTTATTTTGAGTGTTTAGTAATAGCTAGTTTGTTTGAAGGTTTTAGTGTAGTGTTTAAAAAGAGTTGTTATTAATTTTTTGTTTGTTTGAAGACTTTAATAGAGTGTTTAGGGAGTAATTATGAAAAGTGTTTGAGATGTGATAGGATGAGACATTTATGAATATTTTTTATTTTTTATTTTTTTGTAAATATATTTGAATAAATAAGAGGAAAATAGAAAGTAAAAAAAAGAAAAAAAAAAACCCTACAACTAGGTTCTCCGTAAAACTCAAACCCTCGTTTTAAAACCAGTATCCAAACACCCCTTACCAATCGTATAAAAAGAAATATGTCCAAATAAGAGGATTTTTTCCTTGAAAAAAAGAAAAGAAAAAAGATGCTGAGTTTGTATGTTAGAGTTTGACATACACGCGCCCCTAAAGGCGGTAGCTTACTTCGACTCTCCTTTCCTGTTTGTTACTTCTTCAAACCCTTTCCTCTCTCTTCTCACTTTTGGA
>JBBMEG010076733.1:0-12289 GCA_037832605.1 Cyclanthera cordifolia | reverse complement strand
TTTGTGCGCCATAGGGTTAGGGAAAAACTATATAAAAATACCCACCAACCCATATGACAAACACCCCTCTTTTTTCTATGCAATATGAAGGATTTATTTAGTAGGTAATAATTTGGAGGATGAACATGAGTTTCATATTTTTCAAAAAATTGAATTTTTTTTTTTAGTACAAACTGGGGAGAGAATTATAAATACCGATTTACAATGATCGTGATGTTGAACTGGTTTACCTCCAAGCAATGAAATCAACCCGTCACTGACATTTACGATAGAAGCTAAAGTCTATTTAACACATGACTGATTTTAAGTTTTTTGGATACATAAAGGATTATAACTAGACTTTTTAAAACAAAGCAAAGTCTAACTAAGAGATCAACAAAAACAAAATTTGGAGAAAGTAGACATATTTATAACAAGGTCGTGTAAAAAATTGTTCATTTTTAATTAATTTACGATCATGCAACACTTTTTTTTTAAATATGTAGACAAAAGTAAGAAAAAATATTCATATCGAATTTTTTTTAAAAAAAAACCCTTTAGTTGTTATTTAAATGATTTTTAAAAATGTTTAAAAATGACCCAATGATGTTATTTAAAAAAAAATGAAGGTCTAAATTGTAATCAATAACAAAAAATTACCAACACATTTAGAGTGAGGTTTGTGTTTGGGCTCAAAGATATTGTGAATGAACGGCTAGAGAGCAATAACGACAGCTTGATATGCAATGTTGGGGCTTGGTTGCACTCCTGCCAGAGGGTGGAGTGAAATCGTTCTTAAGCTTTGATGTCGTGCAAGGTGGCAGGAGATGTTGTTCTCCAATTTAAGGTTGTTTGGTGAAGAATATTGGAGGCTGAGGAAGGAAGAGCTAGCTAGGTTTGGCTTGGAAAGCGACTTATTTGGAGGAGGAGATGTCATTTTAGAAGGTCATGAGGGGCAATTATGCAGATTTTAATTCAAAGATTTGGAGGTAGCTGGTGAAGATCAACATCGTGAGAGGTGGAAGAGTAAGGTTATTTGAAGGTTTGCAGCTTAGTATTGAGAGGAAGTTTTAAGTGTTTGAGTGTCTCCCTTGGAGGTTTGGTGTTCAAAAGTTTGATAGAGAGAAGATCTCACTTGAGAGTCCGTCACTTGACTAGCTCGAATAACCAACTAAAAAAGATGGTGACACGTATCAGAGGGCTCTGTGGTATATCGAGCAGGCATCAAATGTGTAAAGACTCGACCCAAACTATGAGTCTAACCATGCAT
The DNA here is from genome assembly GCA_037832605.1 of Cyclanthera cordifolia. Taxonomy (NCBI): domain Eukaryota; kingdom Viridiplantae; phylum Streptophyta; class Magnoliopsida; order Cucurbitales; family Cucurbitaceae; genus Cyclanthera; species Cyclanthera cordifolia. The sequence goes on along the minus strand of JBBMEG010076733.1, from coordinate 11,040 downwards.
TTACCTTAATGCTTGTATTTCAATGACTTTCAAGTTAAGGGGATGCATGTCTTATAAAATCAACCTATTAAAATTGCATTTGATTTCAAAATCATAAAAAATATTGAGGGTACCGGCCAATTTAAATACGAAATGTATAGCAACTTCAATTGTCATAATTATACATACCTTAAACAATTCATGCAGGAAGACAACATAATTAAATAAAAATTTTAAAGGTGTAGCGGTGCTCATGGTCAAGCCAGCTCAATCCTTCATCCTAGTACATACCTGAAATCTGCAGTGGAAAGGGCGAGTTCGCGAAAACTCAGTAAAGATTCTTAACTCAGGATCAAACATGAATATAAATGAAGTAGATAACAATATAACATGTATAATAACATGCTCAATAAGTTATCAAATAAGGGGTACTCATACCCAAATCAAACGCATTATTCTTGGGTAACAAGTGCAAACTTGTTTATCTAATAAGATAATTAGTCGAAATGACACAATATCATGCCTACCAGGTCTTATGATGAAGAAGATGGTCGACTTGGGTATCAACCACGATGTAATTACCTGTCAGGTCTTATGATGAAGAATATAGTGTGCCTGAGTATCAACAATAACGTGATTACCTACCAGATTTTGTGATGGAGAAGAAGGCCAGTTTGGGTATCAACCATGGTGTGATTACATGCCCGGTCTTATGATGAAGAATATAATGTGTCTGAGTATCAACAATGAAGTAATTACGTGCCACATCTTATAAGGAATAGTAGTACTGAGGCAAGGAGATCCGCTTTCTCCTTATTTGTTCCTGATTTGTGCTGAAGATCTTTCGGCTCTCCTCAACAGGGAAAATCCTTAAACTTTTTCAAAAGTCTCAAGATTAACCGCTATTTTCCTTCAATATCTCATTTATTTTTTGCTGATGATAGTCTTTTTTTTTTTTTAGGGTAAATGAAGAGGGTTGCTCAAAAGTCAAAGATATGTTGTTGTGCTACGAAAGTGCCTCTGGCCAAGTTGTTAACTATGATAATCGAGAGTGCTCTTTAGTGGGGGTATTGGGTCGGCTAGGATGAGTGTCCTTAGTAAAATTTGGGGGTTAAGATCAATCCAAACCTGGGTGTCCATTTGGGTATGTCGTCGCAAAATCAGAGAGATAAAAAAAGCTTGTTGAATTCGGTGAGGGGGCGGCTGGAGAATTGTCTTCAGTCTTGGAAGGGGAAAATGTTGTCTAGAGGTGGTAAATAGGTGTTGATCAAGGCGGTGGGACAAGTCATCCCTACTTATACCATGATTTGTTTTAAACTTTCGAAATCTTTTAATGATAGTCTGGATCAGTTGTGTGCCGCATTTGGTGGGGGAGGCTGGGAGTCGGGGCAAAGCGCATTGGATGGTCTGGAAAAAGCTCTGTAGAAAGAAGAACGCTGGGGGCTGGGGTTTAGAGATTTAAATCTTTTTAACCAGGCAATATTGGCCAAGCATTGTTGGAGAATTATAAAAAATCCTGATAGTCTTATCAGTAAAGTCTTGGCTGGGAAGTATTTTAAAAACGACAATTTCTGGAAGGCGAAGCTGGGTAGTAGCCCTTCGTATGCTTGGCGTAGTGTTCTGTGTGGAAGAGACCTTTTCGAGCAGGGTTATAGATGGAAGGTTGATGATGGGGCTTTGATTAAAGTTGGGCTTGACCCTTGGATTGATCGGAAATGGAATCCTTTTGATTGTCTTCGATGCACGTGAGGGGGATAGTGGTAGTGTTGCTGAGCTCATTGAGGGGGGTGGGAGATGGAAGAAGGGTGTCATTAGAGATCGCTTCTGTCAGGAGGATGCCGAAGTTATTTTAAGTATGCCCCTTAGTGAAAGGGGTGGGAAGGATGATATCATTTGGAATCAGAGCTCTAAAGGTCTCTTTTCGGTTAAAAATGCGTTCGAGCTGGCCTTAGATCTGGCTAATAGGGGTGGGGTCTCCTCCTCTGGGGGAGATGTGTCTGCCTCGGTTTGGGATAGCTTCTGGAATACTAATTGCTCCCGAAGATTAAGCTGGGGGCCTAGAGTGTCATTGCAAATGCCATCCCCACCAATTGCAATACCTATAATCGGGAGATTGATATTGATACTAGATGCCCTATGTGTTCTAAAGGAAGAGAGTCTAACATGCATATTATCAAAGATTGTAAAATTTCTATTAGACTCTGGAAGAAATATTTTTCCCTGGTTTGATGAATTCGAGGATTACTTTTTGAGGGTGGATAAGGGAATAGATTTTTGGGAAGGTCTTTGTCTTAAATTGAGTAAAATTGATAGATTTAAAGCTTTAATTGTTATGTGGAGTTTGTGGAACAATAGGAATGAATTGGTTAATAATAAGGGTAGATTTTGGTTCCACAACCTCAAGTCTAGAGTTCATAAAATGATTAATATTCACAATGTTTCTCTTGCAGGTTTGTCAAGTTCGGCTAGGTGCGTGGTCGAGCCTAAAGCTAAGGAGTGGAAAGCTCCTCCGTGGGGCGTTTGAAAGTTGAATGTTGATGCTTCGGTTTGCCTTAGATCGGGTAATGGTAGAATTGGTTGGGTGGTTCGTGATTATAGGGGCGTTCCGATCCTGGCTGGATCCAGCTCGAGGTACAGGAATCACTTGGTCAAGGTGCTGGAGGGAGTGGCGATTCGAGAAGGTCTGAAGTCCTTGTTGGGGGTTAGCTCTTGGATCCCTCCTCTGTTGGTTGAGTCTGATGCTATTGAGGTGGTCAAAGCATTAGTGGATGCTGAAAGAGATGTTTCGAAATTTAGTAATATTATGATATTAGATATCTTTCTTCTGTGATAAGGATGTCTTTTTCTTTCATTGTAATAGATCCTGTAATAGGGTGAAAGACTGTTTAGCCAAAAACCCTAGCCATTCTGTTGTCATTTGGAACTTCCTTTCTTCTACAAGTTGATGGGATTTGAAATTTAGTTTGGAAAAACGAAATTGATGGGATTTTTTTTAATTGTGAACATATATAATAGTACTATATAAGTTCTTATTTGAGATTGGAACTCAACTTGTAAAAGCACTCCATGATTAATTCAAGTTGAAAAAGTAATAATAATAATAATAAAATGAAAAGGATAAGGTGTAATTTTCAAGGGAGCTATAAATAATTTGAGAATCCCCATAAATAATTAATAATTAAAATGTGATTGTGTGGGCCATGTGTTATTAGTTTAATATTTGTCTCTAGAATATCTTTATTTTTATTTCTAAACAATGTTCAAATAATCATATTAAATAAATATGGTTTTGGTGTACAATTGGACCAACTTTCCAACAACCTTTTTCTGCATGGAATATTACATTGATTATTGTTTTCTTTTTGTTGGCTCTTCATTACAAACATAATCAATAAAATATATATATATATATAATATTTTTAATTGAAACTAATTTACTTATTTTAGTCTAATTATGTATATTATATAATATATGGTTGAACATAAGAGCCTGTAACTCCATAAAAACAAGGTCTGATTTTGAATAAAAAAAATCAATTAGTTTTTTTTTTTTTGAAATAAAAAAAATGTTAATAAGCCAATAAAAAATAAACTAACACTTACAAAAAAATGTATATATGTATGCATGTATATGTGTATGTCTAACAAATAATTTATGGTTTTTTTCGAATAAAAATCGATTTATCAAATATTATATTAAAAAAAATAAATCTGTAGATATATGTGGTTCGATTAAATTTAATTAATTTTCGATTATTATAATCGCCTTACTTAAATTACACGTAATTATTTTATGGAAATGGTCCCATGAATTATTAAATAATTATGTAATTTTCTCTTTTTAATTTTTAAATTTTTTAAAATTTATTTTATTTGGTTTGTGGGAAGAAGTCAAAAGCTCAATTGTTAGGACTCCACTGACCTTCATTTGTGTTGGCATCAATCATCCGTTCAGATGTGGAATTTGTGGATGGATTTTTATTTTTAAAATTAAGTGTATGAAATTAGAATAATAATGTCTTTGACCATATTATATGCAAATTTATGTTAATTAAATTATTCATTTTGTTTGCTCATTGGATTTAATTCATGACTAGTATACTGACTAGGATGCCTTGAATCCAGCATATCTTGATTGAACTTGTGACCGTAGTGTTAAATTAAATTATCACCAGATAACGTAACCACCGTGTCACTTATTCTTTTTGATAATTAAAATAATGATATGAAATTGAACAAAAAAACAAGAAATAATCTTTCATACATTAACATAATAATAATAATAATAAATACTATGCAATAAATTAATTTGCAAAAAGAAAAAGTAAAAAAGAAATGCATTCAAATGTTATGGTGGTCGAACACTTTCAACTCTTTTCTCAAGATTCATCTTTTTAGGTGATTGTGTTTCTAGGTTATAAAGAAATGTAATTTTTTTTTTTTGCTATTCAAATTAAAGTTAGGGAGCTATTTGCATGCTACTGGACATAAGCTAGCTCCTATCGGCATTGTAATTTTTTTTTTTTGAAAAATACATTAAAAAAAATAGAAATATCTGGTCAGAAATATGAGATTGTCCACGGTCATGATTATCCAGTGCGTGTTGCACATGACCGCATGCTCGTTCAACCCATGTTATTTTGTCATTATTGCATGCTTGTATAGTTTCCTTCATTTTATTTCAAGTGTTGACTCCTAGCCATTTTCATATGCAATGGTATCACATCAATTATGTGTCAAAATGTAATGTACGGGGTATGACTTCTTAAAGTTTCTTTCCTACCAAGTTATATGTGTATTTCAATATAGTCTTTTAAAGACAAAACGTATTTCCAAACATTCTTTTTCTTTTTTTCCAAAAACCTTTTCACGAGATCCATGATAGAGATTGCACATGTTGTACCACCATTTTGCATTTTCATTCGTCTTACTTGCTCACCGAATTAGAACAAGTGTCGCACAGTTAGCATTATATTCCGTTGCTTTTGAAGTGCAACTGTGACACCCAGCAGCATGCAAGTGTTTCCTTTAAGCTAATGAGATTTTTTCACAACCGAAGATTTACCAACACTTCAAACAGAGACTCAAGTCAACTTCATTGATTCATGATTGAACTAAGGTGACTATTTTTCTAGGGTAAAGAAACTCAACCCACTTTCACTAGTGTATAGTTGAACTACTTTGTTTTTCTACAATCCAATACTTTGTTTTTCTGCAATCCAAGATTTAGCCACACTTAAAATCTCAAAAAATAAAGAGAACTAAATCTTGCACAGTTTTTCTCATACGCAAAATATAAATTTTCATTACTTACAATTCATTACAAATTTACAATATCTCATTTGATCAAAAACATGAGAAGGAATCGATCATTTTATGGAGGTTTGACAATGATATACTCGTACACTTTATAGAAATTAGGGTAAGAGATTTAAGGAGAGAAGATGAAAGATTTTGGATTTATTTTATTTTAGTTCAGCTCGCACTAGTAATGCATTAGCATCCACTTAATTAATAGTTCGAGTCTCCTCAATTTCTCTTTGTTGTATTAAAAAAAAAACTAAATTATCAAACTACCCCTATATTTTAGGGTTTTCTTCGACGTTTTGCCCCTGAACTTTGAAAAGTTTCACAAATACCCCTCAATTTTATCAAATGTTTCAAAAATGCCTCTGCCATTAAATTTGGGTGGAAACCATTAAAGTTTGGTTTCAAAAATGCCCCTGAACTTTAAAAAGTTTTAAAAATACCCTTGGTTTTAAAAAATATATATTAAAACAAATTCACCATTATGTTTTAAATGAAAGATGTTACCATTTTATTTGAATAGATATGTCATTCACTCTATAGAAATATTTTTTTAAAAAAATTCTTGCTTTAAAATCATTATAATTCTTTCTCAATTAATGTATTTTTTTCCTATGATGATAAACATATATAATTTTTACTTCGACCTCTTTCGCCAACCCTTTAAAGGTATGGACTTCCTTTTGGCTGACCCCAAAGGCAAGTCTGACCCCTAAGTTCAAGTTACACTTAGGATCATTACACCCACAAGGTGTAGCATCCAAGAATTACACCAAGAAGATGACAACCTCAAACATTTGATCATTTTTTTTAATCAATTGCTAATATAATATTAAACGTGAAAAATTTAAAGCACAATACAACTAACAGTACAACTAGCTAGTCGAAAAAATATTTGTTAGTTTAAGCTAACAATAAATGACTTTATATGAGAAGTGTTTAGATAACTCGACTACTCGAACTAACACAACCAAATTAATACTCAAACGCACAGAATTGTATGGGTTGATGGATTCACCAACTCGAAATTTTAGATTGGTCTAAAAAATTTTCTTAAGTCAACTTCATGTACACTCTACTTTCTATGTATCGAAAAACAAAGGTAAAATAATAAATATATAAAATAAATGATTAACAACAATTACAAGAGAAATATATTAAGAAATTAATTTTAACATAAGACTTACCATTCAATTATTTAAACAACTAATATTAACACATAAAAGTAATTCATAAGTTAAAAGTATAAAGATTAAAAAAAAAAAATATAGTTAAATAGGTTAGGTATTTGAAACAAAATTTGTGACATTTTTCTAAAAAGATTAATGATACAAATAATTTATAAAGTTGTAATAGCCAATGGTATTTTTGAAACTTCTTCAGGGGCATTTTTGAAACCAAACTTTAACGGTTTCCATCCAAATTTAACGACGGGGGTATTTCTGAAACATTTTGTAAAGTTCAATAGTATTTGTCAAACTTTGCAAAGTTCAGGGGCAAAGTATAGGGGTATGTTTGATAATTTAGTAAAAAAGATGATAATTGAATTTACGACAAAAGTTGTGATAATAAATGATAGAAGATATCGAATTTTCAAATAATCTACTATGTTTTGCCAGGAAAGTGCTTTTACTAGTACGAAAATCTGGATATTTTGATGTTGTGTAGCTCATCTATTCAGACTTATGAGGCACTTCAAAGGTTGCAACTCAGGGAGGAGCTCGATATTACTTATCCATTATCAATAATTATTCCAAAAACTATGGGAGTTTACATGGAGATCTAAAGATGAAACCTACTAGAAATTTAGAAATTGGAAAACCCTTATTGAAAATCAAACGGGTAAAGTGATAAAAACCTTGAGAACTGAAAAAGAATTATAATATATGAACCCTTAATTTGAAGAACTATGTAATTAAAGTGGAACCTAGAGACATCTCACAATTTCTAGTACTCCACGACATAACGGATTGGCAAGGAGGTTCAATTGTACAATTTTAGAACGTGTTAGATGTATGTTTTTGGCAAGGACGTTCAATTGTACAATTTTAGAACGTCTTAGATGTATGTTATCGAATGCAAAATTGCCGAAGACATTTTGGGGAGAAGCTGTTCAGACGGTTACTTATATTATAAATTTATGTTCTTCAGCAATGCTCGATTCAAATAGTCCACAATAAATCTCGACTAGATCATCCCCAAAGCTTGATCACATGAGAATTTTTTGATGACTGCATATGCACACCAAAAATTAGGAAAGCTTGATGCAAGATATAAAAGATGTATATTCATTGGTTATCCAACAAAAGTGAAAAGGGTATAAGTTATGGTCTATTGAACCCAGTGAGAATAAATGTCTTGAGAGTAGAGATATCACATTCAATGAAGAATTGATGCCTTTGAGTAATCTTAAGCTAAGAGAGCATTCAGTTACACCCAACAATTTTGAAATAGAAATGAAAAATGAAGTCAACACATCAAAAATTGATAACAACAATGAGGGGTTTGAGGAGATTGAGACTTCACAAGCAGATATTGAAATTAATCCGTAAGCTACTGATTCAGGTAATGAATTAAACTCATATCAGTTAGCCAAGGATAGAGAAAGAAGGACTGTAAGACCACCAAGCAGATATAATGATACAGATTTTGCAACCTATACTTTAAATTGCTTCGAGCAGGTAACTTTTAATGAACCCGTTACTTACAAGCAGGCTCTTCAATCTTCAAATTCAAATGAATGGACGGATGCCATGTTGATTGATTATGAATCCTTGATGAAAAACTACACTTTGATTCTTGTTCCCAAACTAAAAAATAAAAAAGGGTAACATGTAAATGGATGTACAAACTACAGGTTTAAATGCTTCAGATAAGCCTAATTCCAAGGCAATACTTGTGGCAAAGGGATATACACAAGAAGAAGGGGTAGACTTTAATGAAGTATTTGCACCTGTGGTTAAACATACATCCATCCGAGCTTTGTTATCTATAACAACAGAGCAATGTCTAGAACTAGATCAGATGGATGTCAACACTGCTTTCTTGTACACATCGCTAGATGGAGAAATTTTTATGGCACAACCTCAAGGGTTTGAAGATAAAACTCGCAAGAACTCATTTGCTTACATAAAATAGTTATATATTGCCTAAAATAGAGTTCAAGGTAGTGGAGCAAATGTTTTGACACTTTTATCACCTCTAAGTGTTTTCATTAGAAACAATTATGATAATTGTGTATATAAGAAGCAAACTGATGATGGGAATTTTGTAGTTCTCTTACTGCATGCTGAGACATTCTCAATTCGAGTAACAGAAAAAATATAGAGCTTATTAAGATCAACTCAAAGAAGCATTTGAAATGAAAGATTTAGGGGAAGCAAGGAAAATCTTGGGCATAGAACTGAATAAACATAGATAAGTGGGAACTCTTTATACATCCCAACCGAGTTATCTACAAAAGGTTGTTGAAGAATTTCACATGGAACGCTCTAATAAAATAGCTAAGATCTTGATTGCTCAACATTTCAAATTAAGCTCGAAATCACCAACAAATGCCAATGAAGAGACTTACATGAAAGGAATACCTTATGCAAACTTTGTGGGGGGAGTATGATGTATTCAATGGTGTCATGTAGACCAAATCATGCCTACTCAATGAGAATTGTTAGTCGTTTCATGAAAAATTCAGAAATAGCTTATTGGGATGCCTGCAAATGGGTGCTTAGATACACTAAGAACATTGTCACTAAAAGGTTACTTTACACAAGAGGAGAAAACATAGGAATAAAAATAGTTGACTTTGTTGATTTGAATTATGCTGCAGACGTTGATCAAAGAAGCTCACTAGCTAGTTTCGTGTTCTACCTATATGGAAATGTCATAAGTTGGAAGTCGACTGTACAAAGTGTTGTGGCCCTTTCGTCGACGGAGGCTGAGTGCATCGTGTCACAGTCGCACTTCAGAGGCAGCGGAATGACGACTGTGCGACACTTGCTCTAACCTGGCGAGCAAGTCAGCCGAACCAAAATGGCAGAGCGGGTGGCACAACAGGTGCAATCTCTATCACGAGCGTCGTGAAAAGGCTTTCGAAAAAGGGAGAAAGAGAGTTTTATAAATATTTTTCTCTTTAAAAGCTATATGACAAGATACAACAAGGGACATATCAACGATTGCATTTATCATATAATAGCTTGGTAGGAAGAAAGTTTCAAGAAGTTATACCCCTATAGTACATTTTGGACCATAACTGATGTGACATCCTTGCATATGAAAATGGCGAGGAGTCAAAACCTAAAATAAAATAAAGGAACTATCCTAACATGCAATAATAACACAATATCATAAAAGAATGATGAAACGGAGTTGAACGGACATGTGGCCATGTGCAACACGCATTGGACAAGTATGACCGTCACACATCGCTATTGCAGAGGCGGTTAAAGAGTCGGTTTGGCTAAAATTACTATTATCATAGATTATTGGAGAGGAACACACAATAGAAATGCATTGTGATAGTCAGATTGCAATCGAAATATCTAAAAATCCGATACATCATGGACGAACAAAGCAAATTGATGCACGGTTCCATTACATCCGAGATGTGGTGCATGATGGAACAATATTGCTATGGAAAATAGAACATAGCACAACCCAACAGAGCTCTAACCAAACTTTAGAGAACGAGAGATTTTCATATTTGTCCAAATTGTTGAATATTTAAAATGGCTGATCTGATTTCCAAACTACTTATATCATAAAATTTCAACTAATCAATTAGAAGGTATCATCATCCACATAACAATATATTTTTAAAATTCATTTCGTAATTTAAAATTAACGGTAATTCTTAATTCATTTTTTATTGTTCAAAAAAGTTATTTAATATTATTAATTTGCTTCTAATTGATTGAAAATTATTCTCGACATTTTCAAAATAAACTTTTTCATTTAAAATTAACATTAGTTATGTAATTGTTCTTTTTTTTCAAAATTGTATTCAACTTTTTCATTTTTAATATTATTGAATTTCAACTAATTAATTTGAAACTATTCTCATTCCTGAAATATCATGTTTTGAAAATACATTTTGCAAATAAAAATCATGGTAATTACTTAATCGAAGTTTTTTTTTTTTAATTGTATTCGATTTTTTCATCTCTTAATATTATTACTTTTGAACTAATTAATTATATATGGCCACGATGAAATTAAAAAAAAAAAAAAAAAAAAAAAGAGAGAGAGAAGGTGATATTATCAAAGATAAATAAAATATAGGGAACTTTGCATAAATATTCAATTAGGACAAAATTATTACATTTGTGCCAGATTCTTAAAAAAATTGCATACATATTCAAACGAGCTTTTAATGTGCATTAAAGTGTTTGTTGATGTACTATAATACCCTTATGTTATATATAGAAAGTTCGAATACATTTATCCATCTATTAATGATCTCTTTGATTTGATTCTAAAATTTGTCGCAGATTCTTGATCGGCCGTAAAAAAAATCATAATATTAGGGTTTGCAACATTAAATTTCTATTATATAGAAGATGAAAAATACATATATAGTACTAATACGTATACATTACTGTATTAATATTTTTTTTATTACATATATAATATTGATAGTTGATATTGTATTACAATTACTCTATTACAATTACAAATTTGCTGAAATATTGCATTATATTTATAACAATATGATTGTGAATTGATTTAAAATGGTTTTGAAAAAGGAAATATAATTCT
>JBBMEG010076722.1:0-10350 GCA_037832605.1 Cyclanthera cordifolia | reverse complement strand
TGAAATCGATGCATATAAAGGTATGAATAATTGGAGCAATACATCATTCGATTCGTTATTGAAACTGTTACAAGAATTAACTTATGATCAATTCATGCCTGGTTCGTTCTAAAAGGCAAGTAAGAAGCATCCTGTTACTGCTTGCATGCCTGGTTCGTTCTAAAAGGCAAGTAAGAAGTTTCATGAGTTAGGATTAACTTATGATCAATTCATGCATGCAGGTACGACTTCATATTGTATATGTATAAATAATTAGATGTTGGATAGTGCCTTACATGTAAAAAGTCTCGTTATAAGATCAACAAGGGTAACTAAAAGAAGGTTTTACGCTATTTCCTTTTGATACTCAAACTAAAGAGGATATTATCTTAACACGAGTTAAATCAAGAAGGTACGCATTCTAGACCTTCGAAGGAACATCGTCCATCCATTGTTGACTTAGTGTATTTTGAGCAACCAATTGAGCAAGACTATGAGCAAGAGAATTTAGGCTTCTTCCTTCCCAAGAGAAACTCACCGAACGTAAACCTTTAGCTAAGCAAAAAATATCATCCACAATAAATCCCACTTGGATTCACACATCGAACATCGTTGAAGAAGACTCACCACCCGAGAAGCATCAGATTCACCTCCACTTGCCAAAAACCAAAATGCACAGCTGATTAAGTACCATCTCGAACCGCCAAGGCCTCAACAATCTTCGCTTCAAACAAAACATTAAACACTTTACAAGAAGAAAAAAATACTTGTGCTTTTGAATTTCTAACAACCACTCCATGCCACACAAATCCCCTCTTTGATTAACTGTTGCATCCGTATTAATTTTCAACAAAGTAAATAACGGAGGCTTCCAATAACGATTTACACCGACTGTTCCTACCACACATCTCGAACGAGATTAAAGATTTTGATTAGCAATCTGAAACTCTTCTATATACTGCACAAAAATCCTAATCATTGATGGAACGAACATTAATTTGCCCTTCCTCCAACTCCACATGCTTATGAAGAAAAACAATCATATTGTTCCAAATTTTCCAACACAATAAAACAAATTCTTCGAACCTCGTAGCAGAGCTTCTATCAAAAAACCACAATAAGAACTAGTAGCTTCATTAATCTGGTCAGGGACATTGAACTCATATAAAAGAGAATTGCTCCAAAACTCCTTAGTCCATTTTACACCTTCAAATTGCATGCAAAGTAAAGTCAACACTTTTACAACACGTAGGACAAAAAACCTCACACTTAACACCTCACTTTGAGAGATTGTACCATGAAGGAATAAAATTATGGTAGACTCTCCAAATAAAAAATTTAACTTTACTGGCCGAAATACCATAGTTCCACAATTTTTTCCACCACGACTTAATATAATGAGGATTAGATGTAGAAGGATTAAAAATTAAATGAGTAGCCAACCAATAAGTGACTTAGCTATAAAGATTCCATCCTTGTCATAGTGCCAAATTAAGGAATCGTTCCCCACAAATCTAGGCCTTGGAAGCTTCAAGATTTCACCAGCATCTTCCTCACAAAGTGTATCTCGAAATAAAGCTTCATTCCAATTCCCATTATCTTCAAGTAATTCATTAATTGTCATATTGGGATCTATTCTAGAAATCGATACTGGTTTTAACGTCGGAGTACGAGCTAGCCAATTACTGGAACAAACCTTTCCACTTTGACCATTGCCAATTCTCCATCTTAGGCCTTTCGAGAGGAGATCCCTCCCCCATAGAATACTTCTCCATGTGAAAAAACCATTACTCAGACACTTTGCATCAAGGAAAGAGTAATCGTAAAAGTATTTACCATGATAAACTTTAGCAAGAAGAGAGTCTGGATCAATTAGCAGACGCAAGCCTTGTTTAGCCAAGAGAGCTTGATTCAAGAGTTCAAGATCTCTAAACCAAGCCCCCACTAGATTTTGAAGAAGACGTTTTTTCGAAGTAACCCAATGAATTCGGTTACTAGAATCGCTATCCCCTATTAAAGTTTTGCAATTATACGATGGTAGTCTTGAATAATAGACTTAGGAATTTTAAAACAGTTCATTACATAAATTGGAATGGCTTGAAGGACAGTTTTAATCAACATCTCTTTACCACCCGCCGAAAATTACTTATGCTTCCATTTAAATAACATTCTCCATATTTTATCCTTTAAAAATTTAAATGACAGTTTTTTGGATAAAGATAACGTACCTGGAATTCACAAATATTTTTGATGGCACAACACCTTGGTAACATTCAACTTACTTATAATAAAATCTTCGATTATTGTTGTTGTGTTTGAACTGAAATAGATAGCTGACTTGTCATAATTTATTTCTTGGCCAGTAATCGACAAAAACAAGGTAAGAGCCTTCAAAATTCGCTCAGATTCATCCTTTGAAGCTTTGAAAAATAATAAGCAATCATCTGCAAAACATAAGTGTGAAATCGATGGAGCACGTCGTGCTACCTTCAAACCTGTAATGTCATTCTTTTCCTCCCTCCAACTCAGAATACGAGAAAGACCCACAGTACACAACATAAATAAATAAGGTGATAGTGGATCTCCTTGCCTTAAACTCCGAGAAATGATAATACTGCCTTTTCGAACCCCGTTAATATTGCAACAATAAGTCACAAAGGATAATCCCATGATTAAGTCCACAAAAGTATTAGTAAAACCAAGAGCCACCATAACTTTACGAATATAACTCCATTCGACTCATGTCTAATTTTAGCGCAGCTAGTCCCGAACAACCTTTTGTCCTTCCTTTCAGAGCATGAAGGCACTGATAGTCTAATAGAGAATTATTAGATATATTTCTTCCATGCAAGAATGCACTCATATTAGGGGAGATAACATTACTCAAGAGAACTTTGAGTCGATTTGCAATTGTCTTCGAATTAATTTTATATATAACATTGCAAAGACTTATAAGCCTATCTTTAATCAAATTGGCATTCGACGACTTAGGGATCAATGTAATAATTGATTTATTAATATCATTCAGTGATTTTCCATCATTAAGGATACTAAGGTAGAAATTGGTCACATCCCCCAATAATATTTCAATAATTTTTGTAAAAGAAAACAGTGTACCTGTCATTCTTGGTGCCTTTGACGACCCCATACTTTTCAAAGCATCAAAAATTTCCTCTTTCGTATATGGCTTTGACAAAACTCTATATGATCATCTGAAAAAAGAATTATTAATCTCATCAAAAAAATCATCCCTAAGACTATTTAAGCTCCCACCATTAGATGTAGAGAGATTATTAAAATAGGAATAAATCTCACTTTCCAAATCTTCCTCAATACATGCCCAAGTCCCATCTTGACGACACAACTTCTCAATCAAGTTATTTCTTCTCCTACTAGAAGCACACACACATGGAACCACTTTGAGTTCCTATCGCCCCACTTCAACCAATCAACTCTTGAGCGTTGTCTCCAATAAACCTCCTCCTCGTTTAAGATACATTTCATTCCTTTCCTTGCATTATGAACATCACCATTACGGTGAAGTACATTTTGTTTACCCAAAATAACATTTATTAATTTTTTAGTCATAACCCACTTTAATCTTCGATCCCCATTTAGATAAAGCTATTTCATAGGCTTTCATCTTAGATAGAAAAGTACAAGATGGATCTCCTGAATTTGTATCATCCACTATCTTCCAACCATCTTCAATAATTTGTTCAAAGTTAACCTGCATGGCCCAAACCTCTGCTCACTTATGGGCGGCTTAATGGTCAACCGTTAGAAACGCCCGTCATTAAGCCGAGTATGAATACCGACGTAACTCCTGACCGTTATCCTTTGGAGGTGTAACAGTCTTGACACTGGAGTTACTTGGACTCAGTCAACCTTGGCAGGTCTTCACCTCCACGGCCGACCCCTTAGGGTTGCAGTATTCTCATTGTAACGCTAGGAAGCCACGGGTGTGCGACGTCTCTTAATGCTACTTGGACTTGGTCGACTTATCCACAGGAAAGTCCTAACCTCCACGACCAACCCACTCGGGTTGGCCTACCTGACCGTCCTCCTCAGAGGTCGGCTTTGGACTCAGTCAACCCTTACGGGTCTTCCTCTCCACGACCAACCCACCCGGATTGACCTGCTCGTTGTAACCGGGGATGCCACGTGGTGCAGCGTTTCCCTGCGTTACTTGGACTTGGTCGACTCCTGGGGAGAGTCCTAACCTCCACAACTAACCCACTCGGACTGAACTACTCGTTGTAACGGGGGACGCCACGGGGTGCAGCGCCTCCTTACGTTACTTGGACTCGGTCGACTCGTCCACAGGAGAGTCCTAATCTCCACGACCAACCCACTTGGGTTGGCTTACTCGTTGTAACTGGGGACGCAACGAGGTGCATCGTCCGTGTGTTACTTGGGCTTGGTTGACTCTAGGGGGAGTCCTGACCTCCATGACCAACCCACTCGCATTGACCTACTCGTTGTAACAGAGGGACGCCGCGGGGTGCAACGTCTCTGTACGTTACTTGGACTCGGTCAACTCTTTAGAAATTCATGACCCCCACGACAAACCCACTCAGGCTGACCTACTCGTTGTAACGGGGGACGCCACGGGGTCCAACCCCTCCATACGTTGCTTGGACTCGATCGGCTCTTCGGAGAGTCCTGACCTCCACGACCAACTCACTCGGGCTGGCCTACTCGGCGAAACTCCCTGTAGTTACCAGCGGACCCAGTTGTTATTTGGACTTGGTCGACTCTTCGGAGAGTTCTGACCTCCATGGCTTTCCCCCTAAATGGAGTTCGCCTTCTTTTGCCGGACCCGAGAGGGGTGAGGCTGCAAGGGCCGACCCCCGAGGGTCGAGGCCTTCCTTGGCCGACCCCCAGGGGAGTCGAACTTGCTTGGCCGGCACTCGGGAGGTCGAAAATATATGGTGTGAACCAACCTCTGGGGGTCGGCGTTGACTTATTTGTCCTCCGGGTGGGTCCCAACCTCTTACGAGTCTTTCGAGATATTTTTGGCTTACAAAAAAAAAAAAAAAAAAAAAAAAAAAAAAAATATATATATATATATATATTAATACGTATTGGAGAGACATGACGGTGACAAAAGGTCATCGCGTCCAATACCAACATCCCATCTACTGGCTAGCTAGATGCTGGTCCATTGTTACACCACCTTAAGTGGCAACGAACTTTGGTAACAATTCATAATTGATGTCATAGCCCTGCACCATTCATTATCGATTATATGTGTCCTTAGAAATTACTACGAATTCAAAAAAAAAAGAAAAAAAAGAAGGTTTTTTAAACATCATCGAAATAAAACATATATTATAAAAACATATTGGTCTAAAATGAAAATGCGAGATATGCAACATGGTAGTGACAGTTAATTTAGCCATCAAGGTTAAGAATATCGACCTTGCATATTCACCAAGATCGATCCATTATCGCACCACCCTAACTAGTTACATGCACTTCTTTAGTCATATATCTCTCCTTAATAATAAATATTTGTTGTCTCCTTACAATTAAAGAGCAAAAACTCATATGTATATGCCTCTAACCAAACTACAGAAAAAAAAAACAGTCATATGTCTATGAGTCAACGCAACTATAGAAATATAACAAATACGTCAAAAAGATTGAGTTTAGTCTCTATAATTTTAAAATTTAGACTTTAGTTTCTATGATTTAGAAAAATATAGAATTTAAACTAATATATATTTTAAAATCATCTACTTCTCTTAAACAATTGTAAATTTCAATGGAATTTTGTAATTTTGTTTAAATATATTTTAGCGGCTTAATATTCTAGAGAAACCGGTAAAATTATAATCGTTGGTAATACAAATAAAGTATTGTCCAGCGTTGATTAATTAAGGGATAGATCATGAATTTATAAGGAAGGACAAACATCTCTATTGATTTGAGATATTTTAGGTGAAACAAAAAAAATAAAGTTAGGAGGACTGATGCCCAAATTAATGTGAAGAACAAGTGATATCCGAGTGATTCTCCTAGCTTAACCATACTGAAAATAAAACCTTACTCAATATGATATGAAGGCTTCTGAATGTACTCATCCAATATAGAGTGCTATGAAATAGTTGCATCGGTGAGAGATAGCTGCTTTCTGCTCAAATGTAAATGACTGAAGTGTAATTCGAAGGTACTTCTATATTGGTATGATATTATTCACTTTGATCATATATAATCTCTCATTTTTTGTTTCACGCCCAAAAGGATTCAACCAATGAAGATATTTTTTTTCCTTTATAAATCTATGATCTATCTTTTAATTAACGAATGTGCGACAATACTTTTGTTTGTATTTCCAACCATAATAATGGTTGTCTTTTACCATTTTCTCTAAAAACTTCCCATTTAGAGACCCACATTTACAAAGCACATTCAATCCCTTTTTCTTTGGCCACAACTCATTTTGTTTGATTAGACATGAAAAAGAATAAACCCAAAAACTGAATGTTGTCTCTCACAAAATCAGAATAAATATCTTTTGATCATGTCCCATGTTGGTTTCTCCATATTAATGAATGAAAACTTTAGGCCATAGCTAAGGATATGAGGAGGAGAGTATCAATTCAAATGGACAACAATTTAAAGCCAAATTCAATTTGGGCCATTTTTTTTTATTCCTTAAGAATTTTTTAAAAAGAACAAATAAAAAAAAACCCCTCATAATGAGAATAAAAATACACTCACCAATCCTCCATGCAGAAACATGAAAAAAGCTAACTCACAACTTACTATATATATGTGTATGTTCATACAAACTCTATATTCAACAACTAAACTCTTCAAACTAATCAGGTCGTTTTCACCGTATCGACTATCGTCATGTTCGGGCGACGGTTTCACCGAAAACGATCCTCCAATGCCATGTCGGTAAGTGCAAATTAATCAGACTTGTCCTTTTTTCATTTTAGAATTATTCATACATTATTACTATCAGCAAACATTTAAATTTAAGCTAATAAGATAGAATATATTAATCTTTTGTCTTAATATCGATTTCACAGATTGTGGAGCTTTTGGTGCATATGGACTGCAATGGATGCGAAGATCGAATTCGAAGAGCAATCTCTAAAATAGAAGGCAAATAGTATTTTATTTGTTCAATTACAAAGTTAGCTTCTATTGCAAAAAAAAAAAAAAAAGATAATAATAAAATTAACTTTTACAGTTTTAAAATTTAAAAATTAAAATTTGTTATTATAGTAACGACATGTTATACAAAGACACAAGTGAATTAAATATACGCTTATTGACTATTCATATATCAATGATAACGAACCTAGGTCATGTAGTTATTGAATAAAATGTGACTGTAAATTAGCAATTTAATCCATCTGTTTTAAAAAAGTTGTCCAATCAACTATTTAAAGTCGTATTCTCAACAAAATTCCTACAAATTATCGATATAATTTATACACTAAAACCTAATAATAGTTGGAGTTCAGCAGCATCAATATATTCTTTCATAACTAAAGAGATAATAAATTCCATTCTTTTTTTTTTTTCCTTCTATTTATATAATTAACTAAAAAATATCTGTTTTTGTACTTAATTAATCAATAAATATGACTAGATTTCAAAATAAATAAATAAATAAATAAATATGACGAGTTTTATTATTTTTTTAATCAAAATCATAGGAATTAAATTAGAATTTTAAAATAAAAAATTTTCATTCTAATTTAAAAATAAACAAAATACCTACAAATCATAAAATCATAATTTAGGTATATTTTATCAATTAAAATGTGTAATGAGCTAATAATAGATAAAAAGTTAACCTTAACAGGAGTAGATAGCTTGGAAATAGACATGGACAAGCAGAAGGTGACAGTAACTGGGTATGTGGAGGAGAGAAAGGTGTTGAAGGTGGTGAGAGGAACGGGGCGAAAAGCCGAGCTATGGCCGTTTCCTTACGACACTGAATACTATCCGTACGCAACACAATACTACGACGAATCGACTTATGCGTCGACGTATAACTATTATAGGCACGGTGTCAATGAAAGCGTTCGAGGATATTTTCCGGATCCTTTATACTCAACTGTCAGTGATAACACTGTTCATCTTTTTAGTGAAGACAATGTCAATGCTTATTGTAGTGTTATGTGAATTTTGTGAAGCATTGTTCTATGTAATATGAATGTTATTGTGAGGGTTCATGTGAAGTTTAATTTAGAACTCTTAAGGGTTTTTAGTAATGAAAAAAAAAAAGAAGTTAAATATAATGTATTAGCTCTTAAAGTCTCTCTTTGCTTTTAAAATGTCATATTCATCAATAAAATAACAATGTGACATTGTATTAACATATTCATACATTAATATTGGTTAATGAATTATGGCCCTTGTATTATCATTTCATGACTTGGTTTTTTAGTAACTTTAAACTAAGTTTATATCAGCCTCACAAAAGGATAGAAATCGCCAACAAAACATTAATTCAGCGACATCAATATAAATCGGATGATCAATAAGTTATAGATAGGGGAAGGAAATTGAATCTATCATTTCGTTTGGGCGCCCGGGGAATAACTTTTACCCCAAAGAGATAATAATACTAGCATGGTTCAACATAAGGTAATAGTAATAAATAGTTATATAATTTGAAATAATTAAATAATGACAAATATGGTTTGGAATTCATTGTTTTTATTTATTTATTTATTTTTTTTTGGAAAAGATACATTGTTTTTTATTTCATTCAAAACAGGTTTGGCATTTTCATATCTCCAATTTCATATCTATGATTTATAAAAATATCAACAGAATTATTGAAATATCTAAATTAATTTTGTCAATTAACTTCTAGAGAATTACAAAATGTTCAAAAGAATAAGATTTTTTTTTTGGATAGATATTTCAGCCCCTAGGGGCTGGAGCACACCTCTCGAGTCCAAATCTTCAACCAACTGCGTCGGGACCAAAAGAATAAGATCCCTAAACCCTCACAAATAATATATATATATATATATATATATATTTATATATTTTTTTTTATTTTGGCTACAAAATTTGAGACTGAAATATTCCACCTATAAGTTTCTATTTAAATTTACTAGGGTAAAAGCCACCCAAACCTAAAAAATTAGTAAATAATATACAAACATTAAGGATTGAGGTAAAAATATTTGATTTGAAATAAATATATATAACTCAATTGATATTCTTTAATTTATTTCACCCACCTTATATAATTAATCTCAGAATTAAGAAAAATAAAATAAAGTATAATATAGTCAATAAAGGGAAAATAATGAATCATATAGGAATATATTCTTTAATTTTTTTTAAAAAAGTGAGAAAAATAAAGACCCGAGTTAAACTATATTTGATGGTATTGAAAGCACAAATTCCGAATATATTAAAAACTTTGGGAATAAAATATGATTGATTTGTGTGGAGAGAAGAAAATTAGAGGAATTGTGTCAAAAAAATAAAAAAAATAAAAAAAAGAGGAATATAATATATCTTCACTGTCACAACAAAACCTTGATCTCAACTATAAGACAAAAGGTGATTTCTTTGGAAATGTCATTTAAAAACGCTTCATTGTTTTCCTTTTATATATATTTTTTAATATCTAAAAATATGTTACTTATGTTAAACTATTAATTTTCATTTCATAAATGTTACGGAAACAACTATACTCAAGAATAATCCAAATATATATATATATATATATATATATATATAATTCAAATATATGCTTTTAAAATGTTCATCCAACCAAAATTTGAACATATTCCTTCTACAATAAGTGAGAAATTTCTATTTAGAAAAAAAATAATATATATATATATATATATATCATATTCACACAATTTTTTTTTTTTTCGGTTATAGCGGATTGAGATTCGAACCGTTGAATTACTACACTTGTTCAATCAGATTAATTATAATAATTGGGGTAGAGTTTCGAACTCATGACCTTATGGTTATTGAGTGTACACTAATATAATTGATTTTTTTTTTGAAGGTAAATATATAAACATAGTTGAATTGTTATTTAATTAATTAAGAATGTAGGTGGATTATTTTGAAGTTTTGTTAAAGTACATGGAATAAATTGTGATGGTTAAGAAATCGTAAACAACAATCAAGGAAAAAGAGAGGGATAAGTACAACATAAAGATTTACGTGATTCACTAACTGTGTATTAACTATATCCACAAACATAGAGTAGATGTAACGCCCGTAGCCCAGGATTCGGACGAGGTCTTGGAATCCGGCCCCTTTGGGCCCCGGCGTTCCCAAGCACGCTTAACTGTGAAGTTCCTTCGATTGAGCCACCGAAAAGGAAGGTGCACCTTGGTGGTATAGGTAGTACAA
>JBBMEG010076711.1:0-12300 GCA_037832605.1 Cyclanthera cordifolia | reverse complement strand
AATCCCTTTCTTCCTCCTCTGAAAATAACCTTCTAAAGATAATACACCAAGAGAGGGTAATAGCATCCCAGTAAGATGCAATAGGACCAGCCTTCAAAGATGAAATTGTGAACAACCGTGGGAGTAACAGTTTAAGTGGAATATTACCCGCCCAAATATCAGACCAGAAATCAATTCGAAGGCCATTCCCCAACTGGAATCTTGAACGATGAGAATTCTTCCTCCAAAGTAATGATATGTGGTGCCACGGACTTTTAAGGCTCGCTTGACTTTTGTGGTGTGAATGCCAATGGAAGGGAGAGAGACCATGAATACTTGTGATAATCTGCCTCCAAAAAGAGTCTGGTTCATAAACAAATCTCCAACCCCATTTTACCAGAAGAGCCTCATTCTTATTTTTAATTGACCCAATGCCTAAACCGCCAGCAAGTTTGTTGAGAACTAAGTGATTCCACCTTACCAAGTGGTTTATAGAACTGCCTTCTTTGCTATCCCAGAAAAATTTTCTCATGAGTTTCTCTAGTTTTAGGGCAACCGCCGAAGGCATTTTAAAAACTGAAAGATAATATATAGGAACATTAGCCAAGACTGAGTTGCAAAGAGTAAGTCTTCCTCCTCTAGATAAATTATACTTTGCCCACCTGGCAAGTTTTTTATCAATTCTATCCAGGACCGGTTGCCAAAAAGACATATTGTTAGGGTGTCCCCCCAAAGGTAGACCCAGATACATGAATGGCAGGACTTCCACTTTACAATTGAGCTTTAAAGCTAGGGCTGTAATCTCTGAATCAATGATATTAAGACCACATAAAGCTGATTTTTCCGAGTTGATTTTTAGTCCCGAACACCATTCAAATAATTGGATTAATTGAAGAAGGGAGGTTACCATTTCATCATCATATTTGCAGAAGAGAAGGGTATCATCAGCGAATTGGAGTAGAGGGAGATGAACATTGTCTTTACCGACCAAGAAACCTTCTATAACCCTTCTTGAATGTGCTTGAGTTACCATAGAGCTGAAGACTTCACTGACTAGTAGGAAAAGGAAAGGCGATAGTGGATCACCCTGCCTAATTCCTCGAGTAGCTGATATTCTTCCTTTCGGTTGCCCATTAATAATGACCGAGAAATTAGAATCAAAGATGCAACCCTTAATCCAACTAATCCACTTAGGATGAAATCCCCTTCGGGACATAACTTCTAAAGGAATTCCCAGTCGACACAGTCAAAGGCTTTTTCAAGGTCAAGCTTGATGATCCAGCCAGCTTTCTTCTTTCTCCTGTAATCCTCCACCGCTTCATTGGCTATCAAAATAGGATCTAAGATCTGCCGATTATGAATGAAGGCACTCTGATATTTTGACACTAGAGATGGCATTACCACTTTGAGACGTTCCGCCAAGACTTTGGCAATAATCTTATATATGGAGGTTGTAAGGCTTTTGGGTCTGAAATCTTTGACAAACGCTGCATCCTCTTTTTTTCTAAGAAGACATATGAAATTCTCCTTGATTCCTGCGTTAAGATGTCCATTATCATAAAATTCTTGGAAGAGTCTAACAAAATCGTCTTTGAGTAGAGGCCAATAATTCGAGTAGAATTCTCCTTGATTCTTGACCCTATACAATGTTTCATCGTCTTAGTTCGAGTCCTAGAGTTGATCCATGAGCGAGCTATCCCTTTGAGTTAGTTTATTATGATAGCGGGGTCCTTGTCAGCTGTGTCCACAACTGAGTTTCGATATTTTGTATCCTTTGTTGATGACCATTCTCGTACGACCTATTATACCTTATGAAAAATTGATTTGAGTTACTATCTCATTTTTGTAAATTTCTTGCTAAAATTCGAACTCAAGTGAATATTTTTCATAAACACTTAAATCATATCTTTCTAAGCATGGAATTATCCATCAGTCTCTTACGCCGACACTTCATCCCAATGCTGAATGGAAAAATATGCATCTCCTAACAACTGCAGGAGCATTATTTTTAGCTTTTTATAGGAAACAGAAATTTTAAATGATAAAATGAGAAGGTGCATAATATGATCAATTACAAAAAGCCTTTCCAATGAAATATAGTAGTAAACAATAGGCCTTAAATGGTAAAACAGATTGCGGACATGTCATAGCAAGATGGGTGATGGATTCAACAAGGCTCTGTTCATAGATGAGTTTATCCCCAAGCATAACATCATTTCGAGCCCTCCAGATGCACCACCATGAAGCAACTAGGAAAGCTTGCCAAAGTATCTTCTTTTCGTTAACAAAATGATGACCAAAATAGGATGATATGAAGAGTTCTTTGATGGTCCTCGGTTTTGCAATCTGCCAGTTAAACACTTCCAGCAAATAATCACAAATGGTTGCCACGACAAGTATTGGCTGAGGATATGAACTTGTGTTTCAAAGTTTTTTTAGCATAAATGACAATAGTTAGGAGAAATACTACTGCTCTGTAACTTTTTCTGGTGTCTATCTTGAGTGTTCAATATGCCAAAACTCACTTCCCAAATGAAGACATTAATCTTTTTGGGATGAGCCCGTTCCTTGGTTCTGGGTAGAATTCCGCCAATGTATTGAAACTATCAATAGTCAGTGCCTTATAAAGAGAATTGGATGAGAAACTCCCTTTTTTATCTTTGCTCCATAGCATTGCATCCCTTGTAACATTTAATGTCGCAGATTCCAGTAAACGAGAAAAGATTGGCCCTTTCCTCAATCTCTTCTTCTTTTAAGTTCCTCCTTTGATTCAAGATCCATGATTTTTGGCTACTATGCCATGCCTCTGCCACAAACACCATCTTGCTAGCCACGAGCTCAAATAGCAGTGGGAATATTAATGATAATGGTGTACTACTAACTACCCAACCAAACATCAGACCAGAAGAAAGTAGATAACTCCATTGCCTACCTTATAGATAAGGTCATAGTAAATCAGATGTTTCCATCTGTCTATGTCTCGCCAAGGTCCTCTTGATAGTCAGTACCTTTAATACCAGATCTATACTGCTTATTATTCCCTTCATATTTGAAGAGAATGCATGACCTCCAATGAGCACAAATGTCTGTATAACATCTCCAATGCCATTTAGCAAGGAGAGCAATGCTCTTTAAATGAACATGCATGACCTCCAATGACCACCTTCTTCAGTTTTTTTTTTGACAAGGAAACATATAGTATTTTATTAAAAGAAAAAAAAAAAATAGTAAATGAGTAAACGACAACGGAAAGAGTAGAGAGGGCAAAGTGGAAAGTAAACAGCAGCAAAACAAAACAAAACATGGAAAAACGTAAAAATAAGCTAGAGGAAAAGTTGTTGAATGGAGAAGCAAGCAAACACTTTTGAGGGTAGAGCCCATAGAGAGCCTGAAGCCAGGCTGAGTCGCTTCTATATGTGCAAGATTGGAATAAGTTTTGAAAGACGCGAAGGTTGCGTTCCACAAAAGCTCATATTATAAACTTTTAACTCATTGATCCACAAAAGACGAGCTTTCTTGCTGAGAAATGGCCCAAGCATCAACTGAATAACATTGGACTATACTTGGTTTGAAAACGACCACGCGAGCTTGAAAGTGCCTAGTAGAAGGGCCCAACAAGAGCTAGAATATGAGCAGGCAAAGAGAATGTGGTTAACGGACTCAGCTGCTGCAAAACATAGAGGACAAAAGGAAGGCCACAAGGCATGGTTCTGAAGCTTTCTTTTTAAAACGTTTGAGGTGTTTCATCGCCCAGTCAGCAGGATCTAAATAATACAAACCACCTTATAACCTCATTCTTCAATTGGTTTCTTGACTTTCTTCCAATCCATCAAATGACTGGCCTTTACTCCCAGAATATCCTCTCCATAAAAAGTTTCAAAAAATTTCTCAATAGCAATAGCGACTTTCTTTGGGGCTAAGAACAAGGAGAAGACATAAGTAAATTTTGAGAGGTGGGTCAATCCTCAATTGTTCAATCTAGCTTCAATATTCTACATAACCGGGTTCTAGAAGGAGAGCAACTTAGGATTGCCATTCAATGGAAGCGCCAGGTAAGTAGATGGCGAGTACTCTTTTTTAAAACCAAAAGGTGCAGAAAGGGCATCAACCTTGCTTCTGTATGACCCAAGCGTGAGAAGGCTCGTCCTGTTACAATTAATATTCAAACCCGATTAAGCTTCAAAGCCCTAAACTATCTTGATCAACCATTCAAAAGAATATTTTTTCATGCTAGAGAAAAGGAGAGCGTTGTTAGCAAATTGTAAATGGGTAGTCGACTGTGTGCCATTCTTAGATTTTAAAGTGAAACCCTCTATGAGACCTTCACTTTTGGCTTTTACAAGCTGTCGGCTAAAGCAATCCATCACAAGAATGAACAAAAATGGAGACAAAGGATCCCTTGTCTAAGAACCCTAGTGGCATGAATCTTCCCCCTTGATGATAATCGAGTAGTTTGTAAAGGATATACAACCCCCTATCCATTTTGCCACGTTTCCCCTAATCATTTGGCCTTTAGAATTTCATAAAAGAAGTCCCAATCAACCATGACAAATGCTTTTTCAATGTCCAGCTTTACAAGTCATTGACTGCTCTGAGAATTTCAGCTTCTGTGAAGGGGGGCTTTCAAGAGAGAGTTGCTGAGTAAATGATATAGGGCTCCAATCCAATATTTCAGGCAAGGAATTGCAATTCTGTTTTTTGGTGTATAAGTTCTGATAAAAATAAAGAAATCCAGCCTCTATGTAATTCATGTTAACCAAGCTGTTCCCACAGTTGTTCAGAATCTCCATGACAGTGCATCTTCTTCTGTTAGCAGCCACGAATCTATGGAAAAAGTGCATATTTTCATCCCCTATCGCTGACCATTGAGCTTTGAATCTCCACATTTTTTCTTCTCGAGCACACAATTGAGTGATTTTGGCCTTTAACTCAACCCTTTTCCTAATTTTGGCAGCAAAAAGATTTTTGCTCTTCTCTTTCTTGTCAAGTTCCATAAATTCTTCCTTAATGCTAAAACATTGGGGTTTGGCTTGACCAAAAGTGCATTGGTTCCATTCCATTAAATTTCTGTATAAGCCTATGTCCAGGCCGAAACTGAATTCATTTTAGACCACCAGGCTTTTATCAGAGAGGGGAAAGCTTTATGCTCAAGCCAAGCGCTTAAGAACTGAAAAGGAAGGCCCCCATGCCCCTTTACCAAGAACAAGGGATAAGGGAAAGTGATCCGAAGTCACTCGTTCTAATCTTTCTTGTTACAGATAATTGTGATATCAGTCAACGAGAGTCATAACTAGATTGTCCTATCACTCGACCAAGTATACTTGCCATTTGCGAGAGAGATATCAACCAAGGCATTAGTCAGAATGAATTCATCAAACTTTTTCATGCCACGAGTAGCTATTGCAAGATTTGACTTTTCCCATGGCCATCTCGTGATGTTGAAATCTCCACCAAGAATCTAGTTTGAGCTATGAGCTACATTTGGCTTTTAACGAATTTAGTTCAGTCCACAATTGATCTATGTTTTTTGAATTGTTCGGATCGTAGATGCTAGTTGTTACCGTCACAATTCAAAGGCAGCAAAACAACGACTATGCAACACTTACTCTAACTCGACGAGTAAGTAAGTCGAACAAAAATGCAAAGCGGGTGGCACAACTAGTACAACCTCCCTCACGACCCATGTGAAAAGGTTTTCGAAAAAGGGAGAAAGAAGATTTTGAAATGCTTTTATCCTTGAAAGGCTATATAACAAGATGCAATAAGGCCTGTTTCAATTATACTGCATTCGACATATAATTTAGTAGAAAGAAAGCTTTAAGAAGTCATCCTCACCTATAATACATTTTGGAACATAATTGATGTGACACAAATGCATATGAAAATGGCGAGGAGTCAACAACTAAAGTAAAATGAAGGAAATTATCCTAACATGCAACAATGACAAAATAACATGAAAACATGATGAAACGATGTTGAACGGGCATGCGGCCATATGCAACACACATTGAACAAGCATGACTGTGACATTCTACCCCACTTAAACAGTTGACGACCCAATCAACTAACTCTACCCGAACTCAACGATCGTACGAGCAACTTGTTTGGCAGTCCCAACAACCTAGGTACCTACAACTTTCTTCTATTCGTGATTTGTCGAAGAACTATTGTACGAATTACTTGTGTCCACTACTTCTGTTTCTTCTGCTAACACCCCAAATGAATTCTTCAAAGGGATTGACGAACATGATGCTTCATGACTTGTTGGTAGGCGTGGAACTTGTCGTTGTACTGCTGTTTTTAACTTCATGGGAACTTCACTGTTGGCTTTCGACTGACTGAGGTGTCTCTTTAGAAAAACCCAACTGTTTCTATAGCTTGTTGCGTCACCTTGAGGACTTGGTACTTTACTTCGTTTATACCTCCACTCTCTAGAGGGGTTGTACTTATATCGTCTCCTTTTTTACCAGAGATGGACGTTCTCGCAAGACACTTTGTCTCGAACACTCGACTAGGTCTATGTTATCAAAGGGCGGACAAATACCTTATGGTCCCTACAGAGGGATCTCCTCAATTTTCTCTTGCTTAACTCCAGCTACTGCAGCTTTGGCCGCCTCAACTTCTAGTTTTTTGTTTGTCTTGAGAGCAATCTTAAAATTTTTAATGATCTTTCGACCAAGACACTCGTGCACTTGATGGGGTCCGTTACATAAGAAGCACGATCTATGGTTCTACTTCTTTAGGTGATACAACTTTTGCCACGAGTTTTAATTTTTAGACGGGGAAGACTTGCATTCCCCATTTTGACCACTCAGTCGGACTCCTCCCCAACTTCTAGGAGAGGTTGGTCGATAGTCTCTATTCTCTGGTATGAAGAGGTTACACTCTCTCTTCGCTCTTGAGGCTTCTCTTCTGTCGATTCGCTGACCAAATCAAATAACAACTCAAGCGGCGCCATATGCTTCAGTCAAACTTTGTACTTTCTACTCGTAGAGTTTACCCTTTGCCGATGACTTCAATCATTCGACAAAATTAAAGACCTTTTCTTTCATTGTCACATCTCGGATATCAAGCATCAATCCGAGAAATTGTTTGACATATAGTTCTAGTGTGCTTCAAAATTCTTAGCTTGTGCCTTGCAAGAATTTCAACATTTTCGAAGAAGAATTCTGAGTGCTACTCCTGTCTCAACAACTCTCAACTATCAATGGTACATCTTCCTTTTTCGATGTCCATATAACGTGATTTCCACCACAGTTTGACATCATCAGCCAAATGAATTGTTGCTAACGTGACTTTCATGGCTTTAGGCATTGTATTAGTGGCATTGAAGTATTGTTCCTTATCAAATATGAAGTTCTCCAAAGCCTTTGCATCCCGAACCCCATAGAAGGACTTCGATTCAGGCACCTTGACTTATTAACTTGAATGACGCCTCCAACTGAAGCTTGATTTCTCATTGCTCTCATGCTGAGATTAACTCGAGCATTCAAACCAGCCACTTCTGCCCTACAACACCAATGGAAACTTTCATCTATAAAGCATGGACGCTCTTCAAAATAGGGAAAGAATTCGTGTCGGACACGTATCGAAAACGCATTCTTCCGAACACTTCTTGAACACGTGTCCGACACACCATTTACGTGTTCTCATTTTTATTGTTTTTTTAATAAGCGGACACACCTCAGACACATCTTGTAAACATGTGTGGTCTTTGAGCCCAAAAGTTAAAAGCTTAATACCCAAAATAAATAATGTTGTAGTCAACTAAATTATGAAAAGTAGAAGGAAAACGTAAAAGAAAAACAAAAGAAAGTCATCCCTCTTCTTCATGAAAAAAAAAATCCATCTTTATCTCCTAAAATACTTGTCTGTCGCCACCTCCACACAACATACCTAACCAACGTCCATTGTAATTAACTTGATATTATATCTTTTTAGTCGAGTGCATCTAACACTTAATGCTAAATTTACATATTTATTAAAAAATTAGAGTATCTTTGTGTCCTAAATTTTTAGAAAATGACGTATCGTCGTGTATGTATCTGTGTCTCGTGTCCGTATCTGTGTCTCGTGTCCGTATCTATGCTTCATAGACTTTCAGTTCCTCAGACAACATCTGAACGATCGCTTTTTGGGCCCTTTCTAAAGTCTCGACATGCTCTTTTATGCGGGCAATAGAGCCTGACGAGGTTTCTCCACGCTCGTAGCCACCGGACCATGTGGCTAGGCAACCAACTCTTGGACGATCGTCATTCAAGGGTCTCTACCTAGATCATTAACTCTTGGACGAGCATCCTGTCTACGCAACCAACTACCACATCAACTGTGTCAGGTTTGGCAACGATCTCATCCAGACAAGATTCCAGGACTACACATATTCAAGAATTCTAGCTAGATCGACCATTTACTCTTCACGTGGGACCTATCCCTTTGATCCGTCACAGGTGAACTCATTGTAACTATTCGAGGAGCCAATTTAGGCTGTAATGCCACTTGTCACCATCACACTTCAAAGGCAGGAACGACGCTTGTGCGACACTTGCTTTAACTCGGCAAGCAAGTTAGACAAACAAAAACGAAAAGCGAGTGGCACAAATGGTGCAACTCACCTCCCTCACGGTCCTCATAAAAAAGGTTTTTGAAATGGGAGAAATAAGGTTTTGAAATGTTTTTATCTTTAAAAAGCTATATAACAAGATGCAATAAGGACCATTTCAACTATACTACATTAACTTGATAGGAAAGAGCTTCAAGAAGTCATACCCCTATAGTATATTTTGGAACATAATTGATATGATACCAATGCATATGAAAATGGCGAGGAGTCAACAACTAGAATAAAATGAAGGAAACTATCCTAACATGCAACATTGACAAAAGAACATGGAAACATGATGAAACGGGGATAGAGGGGCATGCGACCATATGCAACACACATTGAACAAGTATGACCGTGACGCCATTCACCCAAAAATCAAACTTATCAATTGATGCAAAATGAATGGAAAGATGATAAGTACCTTTCATCAGTTCAATGAATGTGAATATTCATTCTAGAGAATGACAGTGCCCCTGATGATCCTTTGGCTTCTAAAAAACTCCATGCTAAGTTTCTAGAGCTCTACAAAATCTTGATACAACTTTTGTCCATGTTCCTCCTTTTACTCTCTAGGAGAATGACAATCGTCTGGTTGTGTTGTTTAAGAAGATCTTTAATGAGGGCTCTTTTCCTCCACGATCCCAAACTCCTGAAATTCCATTAGATCAACATCATATAACAACACTGGACCCCTTGTTCTATTTCTTAACAAATGATGATTAATAATTAACTGGTGATTTCAGACTAACAACTTCTCTTTGCCAGTTCCTTTGTCTTTTGCACGTCGTGGCAATCTTCTTTAAGGGAGGCTTTGGAGCAATACACAACATTTTCTTGTTAAGCCATAGGAAGATAAATAGGATGGTAGATGCTGTCTCTTCTAGAATATCAAAACCTATGTCATCTCTCCATGCTTCACCGATCTCTTCCATCAACCGGTCATCAATTTGGTTCTCTTCCAGGATCAATGCTAGTTCTATTTTCAATGGGGAGGTTGATAGTGAAAGTCCCCATCTTGGACTTGTTTTGTCATCATAACACCAAATCAAAGAAAATAGAGGGCTGTTTTTCCACATGACTTAAAGGAGATAAGACAACTTTTAGGTCTTTGTCAGTAAGAACAGACCTATAGCAAGCTAACTTGACCTTTTCTTTAATGAGCTCAATCCACTCCCCTTTTTCGGAATGCTGAGGAAGCCCAAAAGTTCTCATTCACCAAAATCTTGTCGTGAATTTGGGTAATACCCATTTGATATTCTTTCATTGAAGTAGGGGTCGATCAAAACAATGCAAGGGTCCCTGGATGAAGAAGGAAAATTGATCGATACTGGTAAAAGTTTGTTGTTCCTCTTTACTTTGATTTTAACTTCCTTCTTGTCTTGTTGTCTCAATGTATCCTCCACACTCTTCACCAATAGACTTGAAGGATTCAAGGTTCCATCTCTCTAAAGACACGTTCCTGACTTTGATCTAGCCACCAAAGTATGCCACATGAGGGTGAAGAAGAAGATTTACCTTCAAAGGGTCAACCCTGTACCAATCATGGATGGCTACCACGTTCTTCCTTGTTCACCATCGTCACAAGCCAAGAGAGCTCTATCGAAGTGAAGAGGAGTGATGGTGAAGGCAGATGAGTATTCTTTTCTCAAAGCATGCGTGATAACAGCCCATGAATTTGAAATCTTTAACGAAAGATAAAGACATTCGTTGTTAGGTCTACGACAGTGCAACATTCTGCCTGAGTCGAGAGGATTTCCACTTTCCTTTGTCGAATATCGGTGCACATTCAAGACCACCTTTGTCTTATTTGCTTTCAATGCCTCTTTGTTGGAGCGGGGCTAGTTTCTGGCTGCATTTAACATAGGTGCGGGAGAAGGAAGCTCCCTTAAAATCTTGGATTCCTTTATAAAAGGTGTTGCAACCTTATCCATCAGTACATGGATAATAAGTCTTGTAGTTCCTCCATTTTTCCCTATCTTGACAAGCTCAGCGCAACAACCACTTCTATTGGAGACTTTATCAACCCATTGAACAATACCATGATATCTAGTTTCATGAAAAAAAATTTGTTCTAGGGGATGGTACTTTAACACGTTAAAGGTGTCTTGGAGCCAACAACAAAATATTCCGATGTAGTGTGACCGAGAAGCTCTATTTCTTCTTAACCTCTGTGATTTAGAAAAATTTGATGTCATTTTGAACAAAATCAAATGAGAAATGTTTTCTCCCGATTCTTATGGGAGCTCGCTGAAAACCCATGACTTAAACGTCGGATAAATCATCGAAGGAGGGAAGCGGAAATGAGAACAAGAAGGTATTTTTCTATCACTGAGGAAATATGTACTTGATTTGCTCTTAGAGACAGAAAATTGGGAGCTAAACCATGCAATAACTACATGATGCCTCATGTGCAGTTTACGAAAAATGGAAAACCATTTGAAGATCCTGTAACTCAGATTAGTTGGGAAGTTAAATTATCTTCCAGTGACACGACCAGATATAACTTTCGACCAGCATTTTGAGTAAGTTCATGTCGTCACCTATTGTGGATCATTGAACAACAGTACAACAAATTCGACGTTATCTAAAGAATGCACATGGATGTGAGATCTTGTATAAAGATCATGATCATATGAGAGTAGTGTTTTTTAGACGTTGATTGAGCAGGCAGGATCAAGGAGGATAACAAAATGTAGTTTCTCGATCTAGTGTTAAATCAAAATACAAAGTTATGGCAAAATTAGTACGTGAAGTAGCATGGATACATCAACTAGTGATTGAATTAAGTTTTGAGATTCAGAGCCCAATCAAGTTGAGGTGTGACAACCAGGTTGCTCTTCATATTGCTTCTAATCTCGTATTTCATGAACACACTAAACCTATCGAGATTGATTCTCACTTTGTTCGTGAGAAGATACAACAAGGTTTTGTGTCTAGTGAATATGTGAATACCAGAGACCATTTCAGGAGATATTTTCAAGAAAGCTTTAAATGGAGTGCGAGTGGATTATCTTTTTAACAATCTGGGCATGTTTAACATTTATGCTCCAGCTCGAGGGGGAGTGCAAAGAGTTATTAGAAAGAATAAATTAAGTTTGCTCTTTATCGTAATTTCACATTTGAAGTTAGGGTTTCCATAGTGTCTATACATATATAGACATATATGTTTCTTTCACATGAATAAAGGTTAAGGATTCTAATTATATACAGTGTTTTCGAGGCGCACCCAGGCGCTCGCCTATGGCAAGAGGCGATGCAACCTGGGTAGTCCTCGCTTCACACACCGCCAGGGCGAGCGACTTCAGTGAAGCGCTCGCCTTGTCGTGCCTAAACGTCGCCTAGAGTTGATTCCATGTCGACGAAGGCGAGCGCCTAGATATGAACTAAGAAAACTTTGAGAAATTTGCAGAAGAAGAGAAGATTCGACAAAAAAAATGGAGGAGAGAGAACATAACATAAAGGAGGAAGAAGAAGCTGAGATTAAAAGAGAGAGAAAATTTTTATATTTTAAAATAAATTCTCTTAGAAAAATTTAGTTTTAAAAAGATAATGAAAATAAAACTTTAAGGGCGCGTGTGGGGTGATGGGTTGGGGTGGAAAGGAATGGGAAGGGATGGGATGAGATGGAAAGTGTTATTAAAACCTAAGAAGCATGGACACTTCTATTTTGACAACGTGTCCGTGTCGGACACGTGTCGGACACCGACACTTCCGGACAC
>JBBMEG010076700.1:0-12301 GCA_037832605.1 Cyclanthera cordifolia | reverse complement strand
TTAAACTTCAATAACCAAAAATGAAAAATCAAATGAATATCAAACACGATCTTAATTTTCTAAATGGCATTTTGAATGAAAGAAGTTTTGGGAGCAAAAGTTAGATTTTCTAAATCTGTTATTGATAGATGAGAGACATAATTGATACTCAGGTAAGGTTAGGAGGTTTGTTAGGAAAAATCACCAATAAAACGGCACAACTATGCATCTACAAGAATATTATTATGAATTATTAATGCTATGTCACGAGGAGAAAGGACAAATAAAAAACAGACAAAATCAAACGAACTAAACCAATCCAATGGATCGGTTCGATTTTTAGAACAATATTAAATCAATCGATTTGATATTTTTGAAAATCGAGATATATCGGTTCGGTTTCGGTTCATGATGGAAGTAACATTAAAAAATCGAACCGAATATATAAATAATAAGAAAAATATATATGTGTTAATATTCAAAATAAATGGAAGAACTAATTTAAATGTGAAATATAAAGTAAAAGTACGGTAAATATTGTGATACTTATGAAAAATATTATTTTTTTTGTTAATAAAATGAAAGTCTTTAGGTTAAAATTAAAAATAAAATTGTGAATGAGACGAAAAATTTACAAAATAAATTAAAATTTTTATTGAAATCAAAACCGAAAATCAAACCAACGAACCAAACCAAATAAAAATCGAACCATTGGTTTGTCCTTTACTGGACATCGGTTTAGATTCAATTATAGAAAAACTGAGTCAAATACCAATTTTTTAGAATGAACATGTTGGTATTGCATTAGATCAACACCAAACAATGAAACAATTGCGCCACCAACCTTTTCGATACAATCATTTGCTTTTCAATTCCTCTCAACTCAATCTTTTATATTAAAAAAACAAAGAAACAAACCCACCATAAAGTATTGAAAGAAAAAAAAAACTTTATAGGGTGGGAATTGAGAAATAAAATATAGTATTTTTCTTTTTAATTTTTATTTATATGGTTGAGAAGAAGTATTTTTCTTTTTATAGATAAAGGTGAGGGTCACAATTGGAAATTTAAATGCATTTACAGTTCAATTGTAATGGGTGGTTTGAAAATAAAGACATTTAAACACCACAATTACATTATTAAATTTTAAATGAAAAGGTTGTGATTGATAGAAATTGGAGAGATCAACCGGTGGGGATGAACACCGAATGATTTTACGTTACCCATTTTAATTTTTATTCTCAAAAAATTTATACTTAAACTTAGGGGAACACGACCGATATTCACCCGAAGAAATATACTGAGATCGGGTTTCGCAAGAAATTATTTCTCATTCAATTTTTGTTTCTTATTTTCAAATTTTGACCAACTTTCTCGATCTTAATTCAATTCACTAAAGTTTAGATAATTTTTTCCAATAATAAGATAAATGTTTGTTAGTTTCGATTAGATATTTAATTATGTAAAAAAAATTCATCCAAATAAATATTTATAGAAATTTATGTATATGAATGCATTAATTCAAATATAAATTAAATAATATAATATATAAACGGAACGAGGAATCGTGAAATATATTCTCTGTCCCCATTCTCATTAAGCACGTGGAAATTTTTTCATCTCAATCATTCCTCATTCTCCATCTAATCAAAGATTCACCGACCTCAGTCCTGACGTCGTGGTGAAAATAAACATCTTTAGATAGAATCGGAGACAAACCTATGAAAATTGAAAGCTTATGGGAGCCACGACCCCAAGTTTTTTTTTCTTGCCAGTAATATACTTTGGGTCTTTTTTTAATAGACAAAAATAATACATTTATTACCGTTTACACTAAATTTTGTATTTAATCTTGGTGGCAAAGCCGATGTTAGCCCCATCAACCTAAACAATTGTCCAAATCTCTTCAAAATATTAGAGGATCTTAAGGCCGAAAAATGGTAAACCAGAATCAACGGTAATGATTTATTTATTGAGGATAAAATTACTTACAAAACAACAAAAATTAGGCACACTGGTGTCCTATGAGCCACATGGCTTAAGTTGGTAATGCATTTTAAGAGAGTTTAGAGAGGGAGCTTTAGAACTTAGAGAAGGTTACAATGAGTTATTAGCACAGTTCAGCTTGGATTCAAATGAAGAATTACTTGACATTTAATGGCCGTCGGACTTGTAATTGTTGTAGTTCACTTAATGGTGACTTAATTGTTGTAATTCACTAAATATAATATATATTAGGGTAAATTACAAATTTCATCTTTATAGTTTTAAGAAAGTTAGAGTTTAGTCCTATAGTATAGTTTGAAAAATTAGAATTTAGTTTATAAGGTGTGGGTCTAGGATCGATTTTATTAAAGCTACAAGAAAATAGAGTAGTTGTACTCAAGAATGTGAGATATATATGTACCAACGCTTAGAATGAACCTGATTTCCTTAAGAATACTTGATAAGTAAGGTTGCACTTTCATTGGAAAGTGAAGTCACATACATATTATAAAAGAAGGAAGATATGTCATTCGTGGAGAAAGACACAATAGACTATACTTCCTAAAGGATGTTTCTATTCCTAACTTTGGACTTGTAGCTCAATCACTTATAGATAAATATCCTAAAAAGGTGTTGACCTATCTTTTGAGCTCTAAAGATAATACCTTTTCAAAATTTATTGAATGGAAAACTAAATGAAAAAGTGCAGTATCTTAGGATAGACAATGATATTGAATCTTAACCAATGAATTTAGTTTCTTTCCAAGCTTGAAATAATTAGACACAAAAATCCCACATTACACACCTAAACAAAATGTGGTTGTTAGGAGGATGAATGAAACTCTTATAGACAGAGTAAGGTGTATGCTATCAAAAACAAATATTTGTGAGGAATTTTCGGCAAAGGCTTTTGCTAGAGCTACATACACTATCAATAGAAGTCATATTACTGCTATATGCCTTAAAACATCTCAGAAAAGATGGTTTGAATCACCTCCTAGTTTATTCAACTTGAAAGTGTTTACCTTATATTCACAAGAAATGGGGCAAGATAGGACCTAGAGCATTGAAATGTAGGTTCATAGGTTACCTTAAGGAACAAAAAGCTTTAACTCTGAGAGTTCAAAGAAAGCTGATGTATAGTAAGCATAGATGTAGTATTCAAAGAGGATGAGTTATATATGAACTCATAAGCTAGTGACAAAAGAGAACTTGTCGATCCTAAGGTAAAGTTATACATGGAGATTGATAAACCTAGACCAAACTCTTAAATGATAGATTCAATGGAGACTCAAGCTGAAGAAACTTCTTAAGAGCCTAATGTTTCTGCCTCTCTAGAAAGATCCATCTGGATCATCATTCACATTAGTAAAAACCTCAAAGACAAATAAGAATACAAGCAAGATTTATACATGGAAATTGTGCAAGCACTAAGTTTTTTTAAGTTTAGAAAAAGAACCTCGGAGCTATGAAGAAGTTTTAGGCAGTAGAGACAATGACAAATGGATATAATCTATGAGAAATGAGATTCAATCACTTTATAAAAAAACCCCGAAACCTAGTTGAATTACCTAGCAACAAGAAATTCATTCATTACCAATAGATTTTAGAAGAGAAACTAAAGAGAACACAAGAAGTTATAATATTCAAGACTATATTAGTTTAATCTTCTCACTGGTAGCAAAACATACTATTATCAGAATTTAACTTGACATTGTGGCCTGATGAGGACTTGGAACTAGAACAAATAGATGTGACTATACCTTTCCTACATGAAACTTAGAAGAAGAGCTTTATATAGATCAACAAGAAGGATCAATCTTATAAACATTCGAATCTTGTATGCAAATTTAATAGGTCTCTGTATAGACTTAAACAAGTACCAATGTGTTGGTATAAGAGGTTTGTAACTCCATTTAGAGTATAAATTTTATCAGAAGTCAACATAATGCATGTGTATACTTTAGAAGACTAGGCATAGGTGATACTGTCTATTTTATACTGTATGTGGATGACATGTTACTAGTTGGAAAGAATATTGAAATCTTGAAAGACATTCATAAGCAATTGAGTTTTGAACTTGAAATGAAAGACCTTGGTTCAGCTTATTGGGAATAAAGGGTAGAAGCATGATACAAATGAGGTGGAAGTGTGTAATAACAAAAAATTTATTAATTAATTACATTAATTAATCTACCTGCAACACCCTAGGTAATTGACTTGTTATTTAAAATTTACTCACATTGAATGTGTAACTCACAAAAAACTCTAAGTAACATACAATAAATTACAATTAAAAGACAACAACATGAGAACCTAGTCTGTGATCTTGGTCCAGCTACCACTCGTCACAAAACCCCATAGAAACCTGCCATCATAAACAGCATAGCCAAAGTGAATATATTCATACAAAGTAGCTTTTTTGCGTGGTAACTACCATTTCTCAGCGGAAACTATAAGGTCACACTAGTAACTTCTGAACATGGATCAACCATGTTCATTGTACTCAAAATCTCACGACTGTTAACCATTTATAATACACCACCTTATCTATCATGCACATTTATACTTCAATCTAGATACAACTATTTACTCACTAAGCTCTCTAACTAGAGCGTGTAACAACCTCTGCACATACAACACATAAGTATATTACTCATGCCCTAACTGATAACTAGCTAGCATCACAACTTTCGACTAGAAGAGGTGATTTCGCTTACTACAAGCCACTATAAGGAATTCCTTTATAAACCCTTAACATCTAAAGTAAACCGGTATACACTCACACTTCGTCACTCTCTCGAACCTGATTATCACCATGCATCCCTGGTTACAAGAACCTGTATATCAAGAGGTACTCATTCATGGGCATACGTTCTAACATATCTTTTAACTACTTGTATGATCAATCTCACGGTTGTCGCCGTACTAGTCACACTAGCACACCTTCTGATTGTTCAACAACCAATCTTGGATCCAAGTTTAACTCTCCACTCTTCCAATTATTATTGAGGAATATACGCTCGCATCCAACATAACAACTCTAGAGTCATATACCCTATCCTCACTGAGTACAAGCCCTTAACACCGACAATCCATCTACTGAAACAACTTATCACACTTCATCATTCAACATTACAAATTACATATTCGTATCCATTTATGCCTTTACTTATAATATACCATTCAAATATGTTTTAACTAATACCTCGAATAAACGTGTATCATTTAGGTGCGATTTAATATCTTTAATTTACAAGTATGACTACATGCTTAAATGGGCAAAGCATGACTAACAACCCTCCCCATTCTCCCAAATGAGTGAAACTCTATTAGCAACTCACCTCACACTCTCAAATGAGTGAGACACTCTTTACAACTCACTTCACACTCTAAAATAAGTGAGACTCAATTAGCAACTAGCCTCACACTCTCAAATGAGTGAAACACCCTTAATAACTCACCTTGCACTCTCAAAGAAGTGAAACACCCTTAACAACTCACCCCGCGCTCCCAAAGAAGTGAGACACCCTTAACAACTCACCCTACACTCTCAAAGGAGGGAAACCGATTAACAATTCACCTTGCACTCTCAAATGAATGAAATGTCTTTAACAAGTCACACTGCATTCATAAAGGAGTGAATTACCATCATCAACTCTCTTGCACTCCCAAAGGAGTGAAACATCTCTAGCAACTCACACGACACTCTCAACAAGGTGAAAACAACAGTAACTCATCATGCACCCTCAAATGAGTTGAACATCTTTATTAACTCATCATGCACTTTCAAATGAGTGAAATATCACCAACACTTCACATCACACTCTCAATGGAGTGAGACACCACTAGCAACACACTATACACTTACAATAGTGGAACATCGCTAACAACTCGTACGTTCCTCAAAGAAACAATAAACTGCCTTAAACAACTCATACCTCACTCTAAAATAGTTCAACACAACTAGCAACTCACACTAGTTTCCTGAACATTTTATACGATAAATAAGAATGTACAAGACATAGAAACATAAGTACTTACCTTCAAGCAGAGGTAAGATGTATGGATCACCCAACGCTTCGAGCTTTGAACTTTTAGTACCTGCAGATGATAATCCACTTAAGCATGAAAAGAAAGACACGTCTTTTTCGTTAGAAATGAAAATCGCGCCGCTTATGCATGAGTCAGCGACTACGCGTCGCATTTAACAACACCGCTTTGATCGTAACCAAAACGACGTCGGTTGAACTTGGTCAACGTTTAACCTTGACATTTCTTTTCTTTAATTAGGGTATTACAGAATGCTGCCTCTAATCTAATCTAATCTAATCTAGCAAATCTTTATGTTGAATATGATCAAACTATCTCTCTAGACTACTTCATCGATCTTCTACAACTTTCCATGCTATGATTTCTTTGCTACACTGAATGCTTGGTGAGAAGTCTATAGAGAACGGAGCAGGATGACTTTGTCAGCAGTCTAAGTACGTATAAGAAGGAGAAGCAAAATCTCATCTACAGAATCAGTGTTCTCTGTTTAAGATGAGATGATTATGAAAACCTTCTAGGCCCTTTATTTACGGTTGAGAATGGACATTGAAACAATGAACGATAATATATTTTGATATCTAATATAAAAATTATTAGAGAATAATTATTAATACATTTATTCAATAAATATTTTCTCTTCTCCTTTTCTTTTAAGTGAAATTCGAAAATCACATCCCCTCTTCTAAGAGACGAAATTGTCTTCCCATTTATAGGAAGGAGGGAGATTATCAAATACTACAATATATCTCATATATATATATATATATTTATTTATTTTAATTGATATTTATCCAATAGATGCAAATTCCATGATATAGCAAATATATTATTTACCCAATAAATGTCTAATTATAATATATCATATATATTAATTAAATTTTTAATAATTATTAATACAATTAAAGGTCCAACGTATTAATTAATTCTTTTAATAAATAATTATCCAATAATTATTTACACAATTAATTTATTCAATAAATTAATTAATTCCTCATTTAATATTTATGCAACAAATATTAACTTAATCTATCCAATATATTAATAACTAGGTTTAATAAATTAAGCTCTAATTATGTCAAACTTAATTATTTCATGAGTTTAAACTCATTCTCTAATAAAATAGTATGCCAGCAAGTATATAAACTAGCCTAGGGAAAGGTGGACCTATAGATTGAAAGTTACAACTATCCAAGATCTAATTCCTATTTGTTAACAACTTGATTATTTCACTAAGGCCTATGTTGAAATCTTTTGCACTATGACAAGTTATGTCCATGGATATAATCAGTCATCTGTCATGTGATCCTTCATAAGCTTGATCGTAATTCACAGTTGGAACAAGAAATATGTTCTATACATGTGATTACATCTTTTTCCGTAAGCATCCAAAATTCCTCTAATGAATAAGTTGTTTATGGTTCAACCATAAACTAGTATCCTCTCGAGTCAATGAGAAGCGAGTACCCTTTGTTCAAGCCCCAAAATCAGTTATTAACAAAACAACTCTACATTTTTCTCAATAATAGGGAAGACGTAAATTTCTTCTTGTGACGTTGCATTCCCAACCACTCATTATGACAGTTTCTAAAGTGGGGACATATTGCCCAGCGTTGTTTGGTTGATCTCACACATGCACATAAAATTACGCTTTCATAAAGCAGGAGTTTACAAACGACTTATGATTCAGATCAAATCCATATACGATCATCCTGATTGAAGTAATTGATCCAAGTCTATAATGAAATTACTAGATCGATCACAAGATTTCTGGTCCGATCTTATGCAAGAACTTCTTTTTGCATAGACACCTGCATTAACATGTGTCTACATGAACAAGATGAGGTTGTCAGCAACTATTACAAAGTAGGTTGTACAAATAGACTTAGTCGCTCTTGCCTTAGTCCATATATTATAGTCGTTTTACGTTCTTTACTTGGAATTAGACCCACTTGTGTTTCCTACACACTTGTCCAAGTGTACATCTAAATAACCATGAGCATTCACCATTAATCCAATTAATGCGATAAGAATGAATGACGTTTGTTAATTAAATGTGTAATTTAATACAAGTAATATGTCAAACATATTAATTAATGCTCTCTTAATTAAAAAAAAGTATCCAATAATTAATTACTTAATTAATTTATTCAATAATGAATAATTCATATTTTAACAAATAAATATCCAATAATTATTTATAATTAATTTATTCAATAAAATAATTATTTCTCATCAATATTTATCCAATTGTTAACATCATACTTATTCTACTAAAGATTTGTGCAAAACTCTTTTGCGCTATAGGACAAGTTACATCCACGGATATAATCGGTCGTCTATCATATGATCTTTCACCAGATTCTTAATTCACAATTATGACAAGAAGTCTATTCTACCTTTGTGATTACATCTTTCTTCTTAAGCGCCACTGATTCCTCTAATGAATAAGTTGTTTATAATCTCACTATAAACCAGTATCCTCTCAAATCAATAAGAGATGGGTACCATTTTTTCAAGCCCCGAAATCCGTTCTTAAGGGAAAGACTTTTTTTCTTCCTTAATATTTTGGAAGACATGAATTCTTTCTTGTGACGTTGCGTTCCCATCCACTCACTAAGACAATCTATAATGTGGGAGGCATATTGAGCTAACATTGTTTGGCTAGTCTCACCCATGCACATAAAATGATGATTTCATAAAGCAGGAGTTCATAACCTACTTAGGATTGAAATCACATCGACATACGATCATCCTAGTCTATAATAAAATTATTAGACTGATCACAATACTTCTATTCAGGTCTTATGCAAAAACTTCTTTTTACATAGGCGCCCCCACTATGTCTATATGAACAACCAAGATAAGGTTGTCTGCAACCATTGCAAAGCAGACCGTACAAATAGTGTTAATTACCAGGACCTAGGCGTCCTTGCCTTAGTCCATATACTATAGACGTTTTAGATTATTGACTTGGAGCTAGATCAATTGTATGTCTCACATACTTATCCAAATGTACATACAAATAACCATAGTCGTATCGTCATTGTTCCAATTAATGAGATAAGGCTGAATGACGTTTGTAAACTAAATGTGCAATTAGTAAAAATAATAACTATTATTAATAATTTAAATAAGATATTAAATATCATAAATAAAATGTTGTTCTTTTATTACAAATTACTAAGCCTTTAGGGCACAGTTCTTATCTTAGCTAAGGTTATTCTTATAATGGAAATTAGAAGAGATAGAAGTACAGAGAAGTTTCTCTTATACCAAGAAACTTTGCTAAAAAGGTCCTCTCTAAATTCAACATGAAAAAATCGAAGCTTGTATGGACACTTCTTATTGAACGCTTCAAGTGTTCTACTAAAGATTCTACTACATATAGAGAAGGAAAAGTTCTTATGAGCAAGATACCGGCCATATGATAATGCAACAAGAAGCTTATTGTATCTAATGGTGTGCACTAGACCTGACTTAGCTCATTACTCTAGTCTAGTTAGTAAATATATTGGAAATCTTGCAAAGACACAATGAGAGGCATTTAAATGAGTGATGGGTACTTAAATGTTCTAGCTAATAGAAGACTACTATATACAGCTTATGTCATTAACAAACTAGAGATCACATGGTTTGT
The DNA here is from genome assembly GCA_037832605.1 of Cyclanthera cordifolia. Classification (NCBI taxonomy): domain Eukaryota; kingdom Viridiplantae; phylum Streptophyta; class Magnoliopsida; order Cucurbitales; family Cucurbitaceae; genus Cyclanthera; species Cyclanthera cordifolia. The sequence goes on along the minus strand of JBBMEG010076700.1, from coordinate 2,646 downwards.
AGGCTTAGATTTTGTTGGGGATTTAGACAATAGAAGGTTATTCTCTAGAGTCGTCTTCCTATTTAGAGTCAATCTAATTAGCTGTAAATCTAACATTTAGTTTGTGGTAGTCCTATCAGCTACTAATTGCTTCAGAGGAAATCAAAGATGTTGTCTTACTAAGAAAAGATCTCAAAAGAATTCGATTGTGCAAAAAAAGCAGTAGAACTATTATGTGATAATCAAAGTGTTATTCACTTAACTAAAGGTTTCATGAAAAATCTAAGCACATTGATGTTAAACTATATTTTGTAAAAGATGTAGTGGAAGAAGGGATCGTTGCAATCCTTAAGGTTAAAACAGAAAAAAAAAAATGAATTAGACATGTTAGCTAAAGCAGTGACAAAGAACAAGTTTAAACATGGCTTGAGTCCACTCAAAGTAGTAGACTTCTCTATCAACTAAACTAGACTATGGAGAAAACACAATCACATAGAGCATTGGATTCAAGGCGGAGATTTTACAATATGAATGTCAATACACAATTCATCACACCGAAGTGCGGTCTTTGTGCATTAGCAATTATCTAACCAAACAACCAGCGAAAGCTCGTAATAGAAATCATTTGTAAAGCAGGTAATCTCAAGTATTCCTTGTCTAACCTAGGCTTTGACCTCCTAAAAATTCTACCAAAAGCATGTATATATAAACTTGTAAATTGCATGTATATATAAACTTGTAAATGAGTTCGATAGATATATGAAAAAATTGTAAGAAAGAAAAGTGATGTGAATGCTTTTGAGAGTGTAGTTTTTTTTTTTTTTTTTTTTTTTTTAACTTTACTAAATAGAAAGCATATTTGTGTTCTTTCCCGCATACATATGCACTGTAGCCGAATCACGTTATTCTTTGTTTCTTTCTCTACTCTTTTTCTTTTCTCTTTTACATTCCTCTTATTCAATCAATTCCTCGCAAAAGAGAGGAAAGAGTTAGAAGAAGAAATATACAAAGAAAGGCAAAACAAATAGAAACGAAAAGAAGAGAGAGTTATATTAGATCATCGAGAAATTGGAGAGGAGAGTCAAAGCCCTTGGCGAAAAAAATCGCTAGAGCTTCTTTCACAGAAAAGGAGAAGTGGGCGTTTGAAATAATGAACAGTAAGGGAGAGAAGTGTTTTGTTTGTAGTTAGGGTTCGAGGTGTCAACATAGAGCTCACGAGCTTTGTAGGCACAATGGACACTACAAGAATTTAACCCTTCGGCGACGAAGACTTCTGTCGTCGAAGGGAATTCTGTCGCCTTTGGCCTCGGCGACAGAAAAAGCGTCATCGCATTTTCCTATGCTAGTTGTCGCATTTGCCCCGTCGGCGAAGCCAAATGCGACGAAGACTTGACTTCATCGGATTTGGCAACGACGACAGAGATGTTTTTCGTCGCCTTTGGTTACTAGCAGCGACAAAGCATTATTCTTCAACTCAAAGGCGACGGAGCCCTTGTTCCGTCGCATTTGGTTGGCAACGGCGACATAAATATACTTTGTCGCCTTTGCTCTCTGTTTTTTAATTAATATTTAAATAGATTTTAACTGCTGAATATTTATTGTTTATGACTTTAATTGAAAATGTTTTAGTCATGCAAACATTGAAATTATGAAAACAAATTCTAAGACATTAATAACCAAAATGAAATAGTCGAATTCATTACAAAAAAACAAAATGTTTATTCAATGTTAATAAAAAATAAATAAAGACACTAACGTAAAGAGAAAGACCTATCCCTAGACGTCGAACGGGTCTTTCCTCGTGCTAATCCAATGAACTCATCGTATGTCTGCAATAAACAAGAATTTGAATTAGAGTTTGAAAAAACTTAAGGAATTATTGTAAAGAAAATCGAGCAAGATAACCGCGTATTTTCATGTTACCGAAAATAAAACCTGTAAATAATAGTTCAATTCATTTCAAGTTGTGGCTATCTTTGCTGCAGGATAGCCACGACACATAATACAGACGAACGATGTTCGAATGATGGCTAACTTTGCTGCAGGATAGTTATCATTCTTAAGACTTATGTGAAAAGAAAATTAAGTTAAGTTCATATTTTTTTTGTATCTTTCACTGAGATGGTCCAACATTGCCCCCTCTCCCACCACCGAGCATCCTCTGCATAGCCTCTAGTGCCGCGTTCATCCTTTCTTGGTACGTCATGCCTCTTATGTTGTCTGCAATGAATGGTTCTCTTAATCCATCCATCTTTTCCTACGTAATAAAGAAGTAACTTTATGTTAATGGCGCCCCTGAAATAAAATTACTTTGACTTAATAATTAAGTGCATAACTTACTTATCTCTCCCTCGTTTCGTCGTTAATCCATTCACCATTTGCATCCTTGTAACGAAATGTCGTGAACGCATCGACGTGACCAATGGAATCATGTCCAGCAACGACTCTCTTAATTGGAAAATGATATTTATTATGAAGTTAATATTGAAGAAATCAATTATGAACACGTATTAAGAAGGAAATAATAGATTCGCACCTCTTCGATAATAGATACGAAGGATCGATATAGGCCCGACTTAATTCTAAAAACGATAAACAAAAACGTAATTCAAGAAACTAAACTTTAAACAAAACCTAAAACCTAATTCAAAAAACAATAAACAAAAA